>JAZAYU010000075.1:3097204-3150077 GCA_038501625.1 Corbicula japonica | reverse complement strand
GTGTCTCAAAAATCCAATGCTGTTTCTGTTTTCTCGGTTAATAACTTGACCCTTTACTCCGTTTACACGCCATTTCACCACATGGGCAACCAGTGTAAATCCAGATCAGATAGAGATAGCACAGATGTAGCTCCAGATCAGCTTGCACATCAGACATTTTTGTGGGCTGATCCGTATCTACTCTGTTCATTAGATACATTTAAACTAAAGCTCTTTTAATTGGAAGCAGATGTGTCAGCACCTAGATCTACAACAGATGGTCATGTGTTAAAATGTGTATCCTTTGAGTAAAATGGAGTATCAAAATGCAAGTGTGTTATTGTAATAATTAACCCTTTACTACATATATACATATTTTCATGCCTGTGAAACCAGTGTAGAGATACAGATCAGATGCAGGGTTGGCACCAATCGACCGCCCCTGGTTTTAACCAGAGGTTTTAACCGGTTAAAACCGTCCCGGTCAATACTCCCCAAGTGGTTAATAGTGGTCAATACTGGTCAATTGAACTTTTTTTTCAAAATTTTCATAAAAGAAAGGAAGAAAACAAACCATTTAACTATTATTTAATTTCTACTTAAGTTACTTTAGAACTAACTTCACTTGGACATGCTTTTCCCTAGAAATTGTCATTTTTCCCACAGTAAGTGAGATCATAAAATCCCTAAACAGGGTCTTTTGGCTTTATTCTGGTAAGTTTTTAGACAAAGTAAGAATTCTTTTAATGTTAGTGTGTTATCAACTTTCAGCAAAGAATGATTCAGTAACTTGAATTTTTCTTTTTATTTAAAGCAAAGGCAATTTGCACCACCAGTAGGTGTTACACTCTTGCCAACTAACACCTGTGTATGACAATGGATGGTCTGGAGATGGAGGGGTGTTGTGTCACACTTCTATTGTTTATTGACCTTGGGAACATGTCAATTAAGATGCCTATGTGTTTATTTAAGGATTATCCAATAACCATAAAGTAGGTGTTATACACCTGCCTGTTAACACTTGTGTTTGACGATTGATGGTCAGGAGACTGAGGGGTGATTTCACTTCCTTTGACCTCACAGATCTTTGCATGTAAATAACCAAGTCATACTGTTTCATATAATGTATGTATTGTACTGAGCACTTTGGCAAAGCTTACAGAATGTTCTTTAACAAATCCATTACATAGATTACATAAAACATAACAAACATTATATAACTTGAAACTCTTAGCATACTATATTTATTGATTTCAGTCTGTTACTTATCATAAATGCCTATAATTATGTCATGCTGTTTATATATACCATAAAGTTTCCACGTACTTAAGAAAATGTGTCTGTAAGCATTGAATGCTCGAAGCTGAATGACCATATATTTTCCAACAATACACATGAGAACTCGTGCATTAAACCAATGAAAGCAACACCTTTTGATTGATACATTCAAAAGATCTTAGCCAATCAAAGGAAATTAATATTTTCCACCTAATTCGCTTTGCTTACCGTCGGAAAATACATTTCGTTTGCTTACTGAACAAAGGAACAAACCAATTAAGAAGTTGTGTTCATTTAAGGCTTATCCAAAAATAAACTATACATGAAGTACCATTTAGGCCCTTACAGGGGCTATTGTAAGGGCCTAAAGGATTTTAAATGATTCTAAGAACATTTTGGACAGTTTGGTTGTGAATAAAATTGAATTGACCAGTAATGACCAGTATTGACCAGAAATGACCACTATTGACCAGTAATGACCACTATTGACCAGTATTGACCACCGGCCCGGTCAATACTCAATTGACCGGTCAATAAGCCAACCCTGCGGATGGCAGATCTGATCTGGATCTGCACTGGTCACATTGTGGTCAGAAATAACCTATTGAATAAAAAAGCTAACAGTTTAGATCCTAATCAGGCAGTATGGATGTGTCGGCTGATCTAGATCTACACTGATCACCCATGCCATAAAGGCATATACATGGAGGAAAAGGTTACATGGGATAGATTGTGTAGGAATTGAAGATGGCACAAAGCTTACATCAGAAAAACCTCTTTTGTGTGATATTTATAAAAAAATTACCTTAAAAACAAATTATGACAACAGTGTAATCTGTTAACTGTTTAACTGCAACAGCTATTTAATATATGTACATATTCATAAGCAACAAAAAGTACAGTGAAATTGACTTGGGTTATTTGTTATGATTTAAAATACAACATTCATTTTCAGCCATGTGTACCATCAGTCTAGTAAAAGCTGTGGACTTGAAATGTTTGCAAAATTGGTAGAAAACTAGGGAGCAGAATATGAATGTTACTGTAAAAAATGGAGACAAGGTTTGCATTTTTTTATTTCCATGTATTAGCGATGCATGACTGTATGATAGAGACACTTAATCTATCTGTTAATGTTGGTATTTGTATCTTGTAACTAGAAAACATAAAATTGTGATTGTATGTATGTGAAGATTTGTAAGACCTCAGTTCACATGAAAATTAATCAACCTATAAAAAAGTTACTGTGTTGTTTTTGATTCTTTCTTCCATGAATACATGACATGAGTGACCAGTGTATATTCAGATCAGCAGGCATATCTGTGCAGTCTTAATAGGATCTACATGGTTCATAATAAGATTCACGAGGCTATTTCTTACAAATATGCAATCAGTGTAGATTCCAATCAATCCAGATCAGAAACCAGAATTATATTGTTTGTGACAACATGCTTGAGCTTATGTAAATTTTCAGGTCAAGGTCACATTTGATGGAGTTAATCCCTTTCTGTACTTTTATTTTAACAGAAAAACTTAATGTTGACTATAACTTTGCCTTTTCTTAATATTTCTACATCAAACTTTCAAATTATATTGCTCATGACAACACACTCATCATGACTCCAAGTTCTTTATGTCAAGATGGGGTTTTTCCCCCTCTTGTTCTTGAATTTTTAACCTGACATAGCTCCCAGGGAGACATAAGTGAACACCCACCTAGTGTAACTTTTTAGTGGATTCTGGCAATTAATAACCAAAATTACCCTTAATTTAAGGAAAACAAAGACACTTCAGGTAAAATCGCAAGGGTCGGAATGATTTTTTTTTTTAATTTTCAAAAGTCAAAAGGTTATTTCCTGGGTCAAATGTCTATATGATTAAGGTAATTCCTAGGAGTTAAGGTTCATCATAAGAAATGAGAAATATATGGTCAGTTTCAAAACATACACCACAACCAATGAACAAAAATGAGAACCCAAGGGTTACCATGTCAAGAGTCAGGATAAATGTAGTATTGCCAGGGCAAGAAAATTAATATTATTGGACAAAACTAATTTATTGTCAAATATTTATCAGTTTCTAATTTTGACAAATAAATTTAAAAAAACGCAGACCATAAATTATGCTTGAACTTCAATATAAATAGGTAATTTGTTGAAATGAATATTTCAGGATAATAGCTTCACATGGAATGCTGTGAGGAGACCAGTTTGACAATTCTGTCTATGACTGTCTGAGGGAGCATACAGCCTTTATATTGCCACTAATTCCTGCAATTGAACATGCTGCTTTTGTAACGGACAAGAATAAAGAAAATCACAAATGTCGATACAAATAGTGGGTGCGAAAATGAGACAATTTATATAAAATATAATAAAACATTATTTGCTGAATAATAAAACTTTAAAAAAAACATAGTGTCACTTGTAGTTTTATTTTAAATCATGTGACCCAATTCTGTTTGTTGATTTCAAGTTTGAATATTCAAAGACAATGACAAGCTTAGCTACTTTTTGTGTCGCCCTTTTTGAAGAAATGGCGATTCATAGGGATCGCTTTGTCCTTTGGTCCATCCGGGCCCACTGATGGCACTTGTTGGGTACCAAAATACCCAACAAATGCCCATCTGTGAGAACTTTCCATTCATTCCGTTAGTCTGTTATTGGGTAGTTTTTCGCTTGTTGGGTAGTTTTAAACAAAAGAAATACCCAACAAATGCCCATCTGTGGGAGCGTCCGTCCGTCACGAAAACTTAACGTTGGCTATAACTATGCCATTTCTTAATATTTCTTCATGAAACTTACAAATTATATTGCTTATGACCACAGGCTCATGATGATGCCAAATTCTTTAGGTCAAGGTCACATTTGAAGGAGTTATGCCCCTTTTTGTACTTGCATTATTTCCGACATTGTACTAGAGGGCGACACAAGAGTTCATCTGAAAACTACGGAAGCCCTGGAGGGCCACTTTTGATTTTCGACTTTTGGATTTATTTTACCGCTTTCTTTTGACTTTTGATTTATGAATTTTGACTTTTGATTTATTACTTATGGATTCCGTAATTGTCCCACGTGCTTGCCGCATCATTTCCCAGGAAAATGGCGGATTCTAACGACGTTTTAGACGATGTAAGTTCATTTACCTAATCTCATATTCAAGAACAGTATATTTTCTATTTAGACCTTTTTATTTAATTCAGAAAAAACATATTTTGCTTGCATTACATAGTATTTCATTAGGTATCCTTTTTTATCTATTTCTAGAACATGGAATCATTGCTACATTCGTTATCTCAAATTGACATACAGCGTACAGCGTATAAATCAAAGCTTCATTTTTTTATATTGGGTCGAAATAATTTTAAACTCAATTAGACTAACATTGTTGTTTATTTGTTGCAGTTTCATTCGAAGGAAGAGATGGTATATATTAATTTTTAACCAAGTGGAGAGAAACACGAGGTACAAAATGTTATTTGTCATTAAAAATATAAACGTCAATTTCAAAATTTGCAGCTTTTCTTGTCAGCGCATAGAACATGTAAAATGTTGTTAGAACAACAAACAAACATAAAACTAGTTACATATGAAATGTTATGGCAAAATTTAATAATAATATACTAATGGTTTTCTATCCATTCTTATTATAAGGACCACAGCCCATCATGATAGGTTCAATACACATTGTACCTCAAAAGGTCTACTCCTACTGTTTAAAGAAGGCTAAGTTATAAGTATACTTTAACATGCAATATCCATGCAATTTCCCTTCTACTACTGCTACTGCTGCTACCCTACTACTACTACTACTACTACTACTACTACTACTACTACATGTACTACCTCTTCTTCTACAACAACATCAGCAACTACTACTACTACTACTACTACTACTACTACTACTACTACTACTACTACATGTACTACCTCTTCTTCTACAACAACATCAGCAACTACTACTACTACTACTATTACTACTACTACTACTACTACTACTACTACTACTACTACTACTACTACTACTACTACTACTACTACTACTACTACTACTACTACTACTACTACTACTACATTTTTCTTATTTAGGATGCAGAAATCATGGAAAGGGAAAACAGAAAGGTAGCGGCCGTCATACTATGTACAAACTGCATATTGGAGGAAGACATTATCGTCAAAGTGAATATGGACAAATGTCATCTAGACGAGGTGGGGGCATTCGGAAGACAGCCTCAGACAGTGGAATCCAGAACTGAAGTCGAAAAACGTCTTTTTTTTCATTTTATTATGTTTAATATATTGTACATTCTACAGGTACATTGTTGCTTTAGATACAAATTTCTTATGCAAAATAGCACTTAGAAGATTTAGAAATATTTGGTGTTTGTTATCTGTTTAAACGAATTTATTCCAAAAAGTGTTTGCTCTAGGTTTTTCGGCCAATCACATGCCCAGAAATTAAAACTTTTTAACATGTTATTTCACATTAACAGTTGATGTTGAATGTTCACGTGACACAGATCAACTATGACATGAACATATGAATAATACTGATAATTCTATAGCAAACATTGAACACTTATTAGGCTAGTGGCTAAATGAACCAACATTATATGACTTAAATACCAATCTCGGCTTCTGTGCTTCTTTGCGTTTTGATTATTTGTTATTTATTCTTAACCTAAAACATGTAAAATGTAATGTTTGTACCAAGGCAAAGAGTAACAGCAAAATACAAAAGTTATAAGTTAAAAGTCACAAGATAAAAGTCATAAGTAAAAAGCTATAACTAAAAAGTAATAAGGCACAAGGCAAAAGTCATAAGTGAAAAATCATAAGTGAAAAGTCATAATTCCCAAACCGCAAAAAAGCGTAACATAAAGTCAGCATCAAACAAAATGATCAATAAATATTTTTGCATCAACATTTTATATAACTTTTCCCTTTTAATTCCATAATGTTGATTGAATGAATTACTCGTTAAATCTAATAAAACAGACTTGTAAGAGTTTATGAAGGTTTATGGGGAAGTCTTTTCTGAAAAGAACCTAGATATATTTCATACAGACCTGATGCAAAAAAAAAATGCAAAAATTGAATTGAAGCAAAAATTTTAATTTTCACATTGTATTGGGTCTAGTTCATTAAAAATAACTGTATCGCGCAAGTCTTTGAAAAAAATCCACTAATGGATTCCATTTTGTCGTAATGTACACCACATTTTTTATGCGTTGGTTAGATGTGATTTTTTTCAACTACAATGTTTCGAGCTCCAGCAAACGGGTCTGTAGAATCGTGTCAGAATTATTACTGCAATAGTAAATAAATGAAGTTTTCTGTTCCACCATCACGGCGATGTAATCGAGAGCATTTTGATGTTCATTCAATGCGTCTGAAAAGTACCCGTTCTTTTATCTGGGGACCATACGCCGCTGAACATGGAAAGGTATTAATCTGAAAAAACTGCATTGAAGGTTCACCGCCATATGCATACGATCGTTTGGGATGGATCAAAATTGTGCAGTTTATTGGTGCAAATATTGAGTTGCGCTCAAACCGGAGCTTGGCGGCGTGCGCAGTAAAAAGCATTTCCATAACTGCCCATGAACAGGCTCAATCAAACCGAGCTTGAAATATTTCATATTTGTCGTGGTCGAGGGTCTTCAAAGTTCCCTTTTCGTCTATTGCAATAACCTGTGGGTCGTTATTCAAGTCCGAATCATCTAAGTTTTTACCTAACCCATCTACAGCACCACGGATACAAAATTCATATAGTGTTTGTTTGTCATAACCATCAATATGCCATGTAAAACTGGGTGCTTTGGCGCAGTATACGCGCTGGAGAAGACGATGTGCTTTGCCCGGCTCTACACCAATTGGATCAAGCGTTCTCAAAATTTCCAAGACGTCGTCCATTTTGACGTACACATGGTGATCCAACATTAACCTACGCCACATTGTACAGTAACCTATGCATTGTCCACAAAGTTATGTTTGCTAAAGATGTTGAGAGGGAGTGCCTCGGCGCAGTAGCTTGGGTAATGCCGAACAGTATAGTGATGAAGACACAGATCGACATCAAGGTTTTCATCCTCATTATCTTTCATCCAGTAGTTGTGTCTGAAATGCAAGTTTATATTCTATATAAACCTGTATAAAGTTGTGGTATAAAATAGGTAAATGTATTATCTGCGTTTCATAAAGACTATTGAGTATGAAAAGTTAGATGCGAAAAGCTTGTCACTTTGAAATGCTCTCAAGATAACTTTTACTCTCGAATAGTTCTATATCTAATTTTGTTCTCATGTGTTCTTTTCTAAAATTTCGGAAAATACCACAAAATGAGACATAAAAGCTAAATGCAAAATGAAGCTCAATCACATTGAAAAGTCAGCTTTGTACGTGTATTCTCTGTCGACCTACTTGTTAATATACAGTTTAAAATTGAATAAAACATACAGTCACTTGTGGAATTACAGTCTGTGATAAATACTTACCTTATAAGCATATATAAAATAACATTAAATCTCCCCTCCTAATGACATCCTCTTCTCAATGACAAATCTCATTAAAATTAATATAAAAAATGTTTAAAAGTTTGGAAAACATACCTGAAACCAACGTTGCTGCTCTCAGCTTCTAGAACACGTGTATAATGGGTTTGCCAGAAGTCATAAGTCGCAAGTCGAAAGTCAAAAGTCATAAATAGAAAGTCAGAAGTAAAATATCCATAAGTAGAAACTCAAAAGTGGCCCTCCAGGGCTTCCGTAGAAAACCCATCTAGTTCTGTCATATGTGTCACCGTATCTCAACTCAGAATTTTAGGGGCTGTCTATTGATACTGTGCTTGCAAACAACTGCTCACAGGATTCTTCCAAACTTCACAAAAGTATTCACGCCATTAAGGTAATATTTCATTTGTCATTGAACTCTCATTGATAAAATGAAAAATTAAAAGTCTTTCTAAATGCAAAATGCAAGGAAGAAAGGAGTAATACCTTTAAAGTGTAGTGTCTGAGGACTGTGACCAGCTTTGTGACCATATGACCTATGTAGTATGATATCTTTCACTTAATTTTGATTTGTCAGTTCCGAGAGAGGCATTGTCTTATTTCATATTATCGTCTACAAGTCCAATCATATTCTAATTATATCTTTAGACATATTGTCCTTCCACCAGGTTTGCTCTCCATGTCACTGCGTCTGTAATTGTTTTGGGGTAGAAGATCTATGTCTCAGAGGTCATAAAGCAAATTGGTCCCCGTCCTTGAGGCGAAAGTTTGTTTCTGGTCCAACTTAATCAAACACAAACTCTTTGCCAAAGATCCATCGCTTTTCAATTGTGTTTTGATGGCCGACCCATCAGTACCTCCAGTCCTTTGATTTACCTTCGTCATTAATTTTAGAAAAGTCTATACTGAGAACAACATTTCATATATCGACAGTTAGTTTCAAAACCAGTTTCAAATCAATTTTGCATCGATTATCCCGTTCAAACACTGGAACAGGTGGATTATGAATTATTCAGATTGCAGAAATTCTAATTGTTCCGCTTGAGCTGAAGTCTATTTGTTCTCGCTGGATCATTCAATAATTTCTCGTTTTGCATTGAGAGGAATATTGTGGATGGAATTTTAACAAAAGCAATGGACAATTTAAGTCTTGTAGTATTTCTACTTGCGGTTTGGGGCCTGTTTTTGGCGTGTGCCGGCACGTGTACGCACCTTGAGGGTACCACCATTAAGACCCTCCAGGTAAACACCACGGTACATAAACCTTTGGGAAGTTCAGTACAACCGGGTCTCAGTGCGTGTGTGCAGAGATGTCGCTATGTTAAAGGGTATGTAACTTAATATAAATTTGTTAGTATTGAAAAGCTATTCATAGTTTGATTATAAAATAATATAAATTTGTAATTCAAAGCATTTTACGGAATTTTGTTCGCGATAGTTCTGTTCCAGTAATCGCTGTAATGAATTGTGTGTGACTGTTCTGGTTTCGTCAAAAAGCGGTAGACATTTTCGACTGTAGAATGAATCTTTCGGCCCTTTTTCTCTCCGTAAATCATTTGAAAATATTGATTTAAAAAGCACCATAGATTTTGCGTATACATAATGCATACCTTCGACTGGCATGTATTTCCGAATGCCAGATAGTTTAGTTATTCTATTATATTGTTAGTGTGTTTTAAACGTTACCTTTCGAGATGTGAAAGAGGTAAACTGATGGCAGTTCTGGAATCAACAGCATGATTATTTGTGTCAATAAATATATCTTAATGTAAAACTTTTTTTAATGGTTATCTTGTTAATTTATGTTGGTACCATGGCAGGAAAGTGTCTGCGAAACTTAACGAAGTGTCTGCGAAACTTAACTCAGTGTCTGCGAAACTTAACTAAGTGTCTGCGAAACTAAACTAAGTGTAGCGAAACTTAACTAGGTGTCTGCGAAACTTAACTAAGTGTCTGCGAATCTAACTAAGAGTCTGCGAAACTTAACTGGTTATCTTACGGCAAAATATGCCATCACACTCGGATTTTACAAACAAGCTGTTTTCGGCTGTTGTACAGACAAAATTCGCAGATATTTCATATACAGAAGAATTATTTTTATCTTTTCTTTCGAATACTAAAAAGGAAGACGATTCTGTCTGGCGCGGAGCTGCCTAAGGGCTGTTTCAAAAAAAATGGCTGGTTTGGGTTTTCCTGTTATAAAAATGTACAACAAACAGTTACTTCCATTTTCCTACTTTGCAAAAGTGTCACATCATGCCCTTTAAAGATTTATGAAATTTCATCAAAATAGCACCATCCGTTAAAACAAAAACTAAAATAATGGGCCAAAAATGTCAGGAGTGTGACAAAAAAAGTGTGACACTTTTCAAAATCACATTTGTTCAGACCATTATTTTACAAAAAGCTTGAGTAAAGACAAGATTTAGTGTTGTTTTAGTAAAATGTGCATTTATTAGGCATCAAATAATGATAAAATTAAGCATATTATACTTAAATTAATCAAAATTTATGCTATTAAGTCAAGCGTGCTAGATTAGAAAATACCTCAAGAAAATCAATACAACTTTGCTTTATAAATTTATAGCGCTTTAAAGATTAATAGTACATAAGAAATGTTTTGTGTATCATTAAGTTTAATGTTTCTAAATGCAATAAAAATAATATTATCACCTCTATTGAAATTATATTTGTCTGCAGCTCCCTTCAGAGAACGTCAGCTAAATTTGTCAGGAGTGTGACATAATGCACATATTGCATTATTCTGTCAACATATCCTTTACATGAAAACAAGAGCATGTTTTTTCCTAGAAGTCTATGTCATGTTTTGTTAAATTGTGACAAACAGGAATTGCCTTAGTGAAACATTTTTGAGTACACTGCACTTATGTGGTTGTCAGGAGTGTGACACACTTTTTTAACAATATGAATTTTTTATCTTTATGCGATACCACAAGTTCTAAAACACTTATATTTGATGCTTCAACATGTATTTTAACAGAAATACACATTTAAATAATAAGAAATAGTAATACTTGTATTTTAAGCACATAAATTAAAATTCTTTGATTTATTTAATATTGGTCAATAAAGCTCCATAAAATTTTTATTCTGCCACATATGAGTATAACTTGATTGATTTTGATCACTGTAAAGACTGTACAAACATATGGACCAACCAGTTTGGACTTTTTATGAACTTAAATTCTTTACATTTTTTTCACTTCACTTGCCATTTTTCAAATGACAATATCTCAGCAACCAGTAGACCGATTTCAAAAATCTTTCAGTTCTGTATTCAGTTTCAATAAGCAAAAAATACAAAATAACAAGTTTGGAAGTTTTATGAACTTAAATTTTTCACTATTTTTCACTTTTCCAGCCATTTTTTTGAAACAGCCCCTAAGCTACATAAGTACGCGTCTAAATTTTCATGATTCAGGAAAAATAGCCAAAGTTGGTGTATGCGTACTTGACCAGTGTACATGCTTATATTAAGCGTTCCTTGTCGTTTTTATAGATCTTGCGGGCCCCTTCCGGATTAAAAATCCTCAACAGAGTGCACGATTGTTTTCTAAGATTTCCAAGGGGACATGCCTCTAGACCCCGCCCTACTTAATGTCAAGCACAATAATGAATCCATGAATACACATTAATAGAAGGTTAGCTACCCCCATGTGAGTATTCCGGAACAGCCAATATTTTCTTCATATCACCTTGTGGCGGGTTTTATGCATGCCAGACAGACAGGCGAACACCAGCAAACATGCCCTATACTATAAATTACGGAAACCTTATTCCTTTTGTTTTCGTTAAACAGTTCTTGCATTGAAAGATATATATCATGACACTGCTTAATTTATGGCAAGTTTTTTTTATTAAATAATACATACTTTTTGTATATGAATATTTAAAAACTCCTATTAACAATAACATTCTATTAACTGTTACACCATTTCATCCCTCAGCTGCACCAGTGTTAACTTTGCACCTTCAACAAAACGGTGCGTCCTGCTCGCAGTAACAAGCGGCACCGCAACCCAAGTGACCTCTCCTCCCGATGTGTGGAAGGCTGTTGATATGGCGAACCTTACACAGGTATGCAAGGATAAACAACCTAACGTTGGTTTTTGTCTTTCCCCGTATTCAGTGGCCTCAATTTTACGATTCATTAACTCAGAAACTTTACAATAATTTCGAAGTAGTAATAACAAACAAAAAACACCTACAAAATGACATTATCAAATAATTTAGTATATTACAATTTTTCTTAACACTAAAATTCTATTCATACCGTTGCCCAAGATTATAAAGCTAAATCTCTAAATCTGGAGACCAGTCTCAAATTTCAAGCATCAGATTGTCTGAAATGGCGACTGATTGCCAATTTAGCTAATCAGATGCTTAAGACTTGAGACTGGTTTCCAAACCTTAGTTTTATAAGCTAGGGCTTTTCTGGCAATGGTTCTGACCATTATAGCTGCTGAAAGTGTTTCATCGAGCTTTTATAAACATTTATTGGTATTAAATCTATAACTTTCAATAATTTGAATAGTGCAGTAATTGCGGTTGTACGTATTTTGGATTGGACAATGCCAACTTAAGGCCAGAAGAGGTCACGTAATTTGCATTTTCGTTTTTTTCAAGTTTAATTGGAAATACATTTTCACATGTTGCATATCAAATAAAACAATGTTTATGTCTTACGTAAGCTTAACCCGAAGAAACTCGGCATTGTAAGTGTTTACGATGATTACATCAGGTACCATGTTTCTGATAATTGGTACGGGTCAGTTATAGTGCATACATGTAGTTGCATCAGGCGCCATATTTCTGATTATTGGTACGGGTCAGTTATAGTGCATACATGTAGTTGCATCAGGCACCTTGATTCGGGTCAGTTATAGTGCATACATGTAGTTGCATCATGTTTCTGATATTTGGTACGGGTCATTTATCATGCATACATGTATCAGATAGTTTGATATTTAAAGACAATTGCGATAGTTTTTGTTTCCACAACGTTATGAATTTTACATGTTCACCGTTTGCATGCCACAATGGAAATCGTTGAATAGAGACTTACATTAGTTGATTATTAAAATAGAAAGTCTCTTTCTTGCCAATCGATCGCGCAATTCGCATTTTCTTGAAACAAACAACCCTAAAGAAGACCTTAAACATAAACGGTCTTCATGTACAGTTGTAAATGTTGTTATCTTCATGTACAGTTGTAAATGTTATGGAATCGGAAACTACCTCGAACCTCTTTAAATAATACATTATAAATATACATTTCAGACTTTGCTGCCACAGCAATGTGCAAGCAACAACTGTTTAACAGGACAGACCTGCTACGATAACGGATCGGGGTCAGCCTGCTACAATATCAACTTGTAAAGTTCAACCGCAGTGCCCTTTTTGTACTCTCATTATCTTTGCAATGCTTAAAGCTTTATTGGTTCGATTCGATAAAAGCCGTAAGGCCGCAACGTTATATAAAAAAGAGTGAAATCAACTGTGTTTTATAAAGCTTTATTAACAAGAATATAATTAACAATGTTACTGTTGTAAACTTTCAATACTTTATAATCAAGTAGAATACTTGAAAAAGATCTAACTTAACGTGTTTCAACTTGTGATGGTAACAATATTTATAAATATAGTCTGTATATGTTGCACTGCAATCAACCATACCGGTGAAGGTCGGAGGGAATAACAATGTAAACTTCAGGGCCAAAGATTATAAAACTGAGATTGGAGACCTGTCTCAAATCTCAAGGATCTGATTGGCTAAAATGGCGACTAGTTCAGCCAATCAGATGATTGAGATTTGAGACTGGTCTCTTGATTCAGTTTTATGATCTTGGGGCCCAACATCAAATAAATTGTTGAGATTTAGACCTAACAACACTCTCACTAAATAAATAGACAACTTGGAACAGTATATTGAAGAACTGACTTCAATATGCATTCAGCTGTTTAGTGTGACATCCAACTTTAGAATCATTTTTTTTTCGCGGAACAACCTTGAACATTAATTAAAAAATTAGTGTTACACATAAAAGAAAACTGTGGGTTTTTTGACGGTTGATTCATCTTTTGTTTACTTTTCGTCAATAAAGAAGATAAATCTTGGATAAAAGCATTCGGTATTAAAAGAGGTAGTTACGTTGAAGGCGGATGATCGCAATTAAGTGGAAAATTTCCGAAAAAGATCTACTATCGAAGATAGACTCGGTTTCGTTTTAACTTTAAACAAGTGATTGATCTTTTTTCTACAAGATTTCAGTGTGCGACAAAAAGACATAGAATAGAATAGTACAGAATACTATTCAGTACCAATTATGGGTCATGCGAATGAAAAAAATAAAAATGTTATATCTGAATAAATGTAAATCAAGACGTAATGTAAGACATTGCTTCTTTAATCGACTTATTATCACCGTATGAAATTGTTGCAGCAGCTACAACCTTTTTTTGAAAGACACTTTCAATGAAGTTATGAGTTGTCATGATTCGGTCGCTTTATCTCTGGGTCACACTAAGAAGGCAGGGAGGGTTCGTCAACAGCTATAACAAGTAAATTAAAATAACTAAACTGTCTGCTTCGCCTCTCTATATTTCTTTCTTTCTTATATACATGTTTATATAAATCTTTTCCATCAACGCCGTAAATCTTTTTAAAGATAGTTCTCGTTTCGCGTCGCGTCGATTTTTTCTGGTCGGTCGTGGATGGGGAAACAAACATTATTTTATTTTAGGCCCCATGTTTAAATTCTGTACTGTCACAAGTTTTAGCTTTCCAAAAAGCTAGTCGGTCATTAGTAGATAAATTAACAGAATAAGTACTAGTATGTATTCGTGCTTGCATTTACTTTTTGACCAATGGAAGTCAAGGCTATGTCCAGCTTTCTGTCGATCAATGTCACGTAGATTGTATCTGACAAACGATTTGTGAATTTAGTTGTCCATTGTTGTTACTCTAAAGCATGCAAACAAAAGTTGTACGGCTGATGTTTGATTTTTTAAAAAATGAACAAGACGTGTACCGGCAAAAGACATTAATGTAAAAAATGTTTCTAGTAGTCGTAATTTATTACTGTTAAATTATTTTATTTCGCGCGGGTTTAATTTTCGCGTATTTCGCGCTACGGCAAGATCGCGAAATTCAACACCAGCGAAATTAAACTCTTTAACAGTGTTTCTTATAGGAAACCACAGTTGCGCTAATTCATATCGCCGCGAAGATGTTATTTACTTGTTTGCGCGAAAATTCGTCCCCGCGAAATTAAATGATACTACAGTATTTTATTCATGTATTTTATGTAGAAATAATGAGACAGACGTTGTTTAAGCACCAGCGAGTTGGAATTAAATATGTTATATTAACAGGAATGCTCACTGAGGTACCATAGAACTTTCCACAGTCGATGCTTATTTGTACAGTGAGCAGTATCCGTTACCAACATTCATAAAGTGTAGTTTTAGTTGAGTGTGCAGATCTGGTCAAACTTGAAGTTGATGAGCGTCAGAAGAACAATAAATTAGGATGTTGATGCATTTATTATTTTCACTTAAGCTTTATGCTGCCTAAACTTTTTGTTTTTTGTTTGTGTTATAAAGATTTTCTCTGAAACTATTACAGAAATTCGAGAAGCACTATTTGTATTTAAATTAATTTATGAAATTCTCGTTATGCCACTGTTCTGAAAGTTTTTCACAATTATTTCTTTACTTTAAAGGATGGTTTTGCATTGCTTGCAGTATATTCTAGTAGATCGCCCTTACATTCTAATGATAGTGCATGAGTTGTCTACCTTACTGTACCGAAACCAGATCCGTTTTATTGCATGTGTATGTGGTAGCAGACATCGGGGTCAGGGGTATCCCCGGAAATCTTTTTAAAGTTAAACTCAATTTGGATTGCAACTGCGGCGAATAATATTTGTTCACTATTATTTTGACGAATTGGCACTAAACATTGAAGACCAGAATATACTTATTTCAGGTATGAGTTGCTTTGGTATATTGTTTACGAATTTCAGAGTTCTCATTGTCGGTTTTTCTTTTGTTTTAGTATGTGTGTGGTAATTAGAACATGAATTAGACTAAATTGAGCTTGCAAACATTAGTACATCCTTAGCTAAATACATTTCTTCACTAAAATCTAGGAGACAATAAGTATTCCCCCAAAATTCATTTTTGAAATTTTAGCCAGTTTTCGCCTTTTGCAATGATTGCAAGCCCTTAAAATAGATGAACAGGTAACTTTGAAAACCACCAAACACGACAAATATGAAAATCTTGCAAGCTCGGTTTGACTGAGACTGTTTAAGACTTTTTAGCAAAAACATAAAATACCGCATCGTAATCAGTGCTCCAGCTTGGATTTCAAAAGGACAGGTAAATAGATAGATCTCAAAAACAGGTCAGTCTTTGAGCAACAAGCTCAAAATTAGGCACTGTTATGCAAATCTTTGAGAAAGAGCATTGTATATAAATGTCCCTCTGAATGAGTAATTGCAAATAAAAGATAAAATGAAATGCAATGAAGACATTGAAAGTCATCCAACCAACTAGTTTGAAACGATCGCAGCTCGGGTTTTAACATTCACAATTCTGAGGTTGATTAGCTGATCGCAACTAGTTATGGATTGAAATGATTTTTCAACATATTTGACTTACGAAGTACTTGTTACTATATGACACCAAAAAACTGAGTAAACATGTCGCCTTTTATCATATTAATATTGATATCAGACAAAAACAAAAAACAAACTCATTATTGATACTACCCTGACACTCTGAACATGAGTGCAATTAGCCTCCTGTGGCCATCCTTTTCGTTAATCTCTGACGTTCGTAGCTAATCATACGTATCGATGACTGTCTTTTAGCGTACCACCGCCCCATTGACTACGCTTATGATTTAAGATTAAAAAATATTGTCCATGCTGATCTCCTATGTTAAATAATTGTCATCTCACGTTCGCTAAACTTCCGGTTATTTCTGAGAACATTCACCAAATTGCACTGGATATCGCAAATAAATTGCAAAATCCCTGACCTCCCTAAGTTTAATTTAAATAACGGTCATCTCACATTCGCTAAACTTCTGTTAACTTCTGAGAACACTCACAACATTTGCACTGAAAATCACAAAAAAAGAGATCCCTCTCTTAAAAGTCAATATTTTTACAATTAAGCAACGTTCTGAGCATTTAAATGCTTATTTAAACCATGTTGTCATATGCTATAAGCCTCCACGATTTTCAAGTTTGGTCCATTATAATATGTCGGTCATCAGGATGACCGACAATTAAATTAAGTATACAAGTAACAAGATTATCAACTCTTTTCCGGTAAACATCTTCTCTATATATAGGGCAATCAAACATCAGCCTCTACAGTATCTTTTTGCATGCGTAAACAGGTGGCATAGTCTAAATTATGCGTTCCGTCTGGTACGTGATATCACTGTTAACCGGTGTTCAGGTTAAGATCTCAAGTTTGGTAGATTATAATATCTGGATAATTTTTAGCTTTCCAAAAAGCTAGTCGGTCATTAGCAAATAAATTAAAAGAATAAGTAGGTATGTATTCGTTCATGTATTTACTTTTGGACCAATGTAAGTCAGATATGGCCAGTTTTCTGTCGATCAAAGTCACACAGACTGTATCTGACAAACTATTTGTGAATTTAGTTGATGTTTCAAGTTTCAAGTTTATTTCCATTTACATTTCCCTGTATGTACAAACATAAACAAGAGAACATATAAACATTGTACAATTCTGTTACTTTAAAGCATGCAAACAAAGTTGATGTTTGATTTATTGAAACATGAAGAATACGTGTACGGGCTAAAGGCATCAATATAAATAATCATGTCTCTAGTAGACGTAATTTATTTTTTTCAGGACGTGTAGAAATAATTACGTTGATTAAGCACCAGCGAATCTGATGAATATGTTACATTAACGCGAATGCTCAAAGAGGTACCATAGAACTTTCCACAGTTGATGCTTATTTGTACATTGAGAGAAAAGCCACGCTTATAATATTCAGTATTCATTACCAACATTCATAAAATGTAGTTTTAGTTGGTTCAGCAGATCTCGTCAAACTTGAAGTTGACGAGCGTTAAAAGACAGTAAACAATAAATTAGGATGCTGATGCATTTATTACTTTCACTTAAGCTTTATGCTGCTATTATCTTTTGTTTTTGTTTGAACTATTTTCTGTAAAACTATTAAAGAAACTCAAGAAGCACTATTTGTATTTAAATTAATCTATCATCATAAAAATTGTCGTTATGCCACTGTTCTGAAAACAACTTTTTCTTTACTTTAAAGGCTGGTTTTGCATTCCTTGCAGTATATTCTAGTAGATCGCCCTTACATAGAAATGATAGTGCTTGTGTTGTCTACCTTACTGTACTTGTCAAAATAATGTTATCGTTTAGTATCCCAAGACCGAAATCAGATCCGTTATATTGCATGTGTATGGGGAAGCAGTCATTGGGGTCACGGGCATCCCCGGAAATCTTTTACAAGTAAAACTCAATTTGGATTGCAACTGCGACGAGTCCAACCGTTCACTATAGACCCCAAAAAGAGAACGCATAGATATATGCGGTTTTGAGAGGGAATATGGGAATCAAAATAAATCAATTCGTATTTCGTTAATAATGCATATATTCAAGGGCAAGTTTTGAACTTTATGGCGGAAAAAGTTTTGTAACATAAATTAAATAGTTAAAGTTTAAATGATAAAAATACAGAAGCACGTATAGAATGGTTACCAAGTTTCTATTTCAAAACAATAGTTTAAGTTTTGTTTTCTTAAAATAGATTAAAAGGTCACTTTGAAAACCACCGAAGACGAAAAATGTGAAAATATTACAGGCTCGGTTTCATTGAGCCTGTTAAAGACTTTAAAGCATATCAAAAACATAAAATACCGCATCGTAATTAGAGCTCCAACTTGGATATCAAAAGGATAGGGAAATAGATAGATCTAAAAAACATGGCAGTTTTTGTGCAACAAGCTCAAAACGAGGCACTTTTATGCAAATCTTTGAGAAAGAGCATAATACATGTATATAAATGTCCCTCTAAATGAGTAATTGCGAATAAAAGATAAAATGTAAAACCAACTAGGTTTAAACTCTCGCGTCTCAGGTTATTTCAATAGTGCGCTCGTGAAATGCAAAAGTGTGTAATTATGGATTGAAATTATATTTCAACAAACTTGACTAAGTACTTGTAACTGAGGTAACGTGTCGCCATTTATCCTATAAATTGATATCAGACAAGTTCAATAAACAAAATCATTATTGATGCTTCCACGCTGAATGTGTAATCATAACCTTATGTGGCCATCCTAGTCGTTTATCTCTCTCGTCCGCAGCTTATTGGTCGTATTGATGACTGTCTTTTAGCGTAGCGCCGCCCAATTGACTACACTTATGATATTAGATAAAAATATTGCCCATGCTGATCTCCTATGTTTACTTTAAACAATGGCCATGCCACATTCGCTAAACCTCCGGTATCTTCTGATAACATTCACCAAATTTGCACTGGAAATCGCAAACAAATGGCAAAATCGCTGATCCCCCCTTTTTTTACTTTAAACAATGATCACCTCACTTCGCTAAACTTCCGTTAACTTCTGAGAACATTCGCAACATTTGCACTGGAAAGCGCAAAAAGCAAAATCTCTCTTTATAGGACAATATTTTGACAATTAAGCAAGTTCTGAGCATTCGTTTTCTCCTAAATGCTTGTTTAAAACATCTCCTCGTTTACTATAAGCCTCTACTGTTTCACGACCGTATGTTTGGTAAAGAAAGAAATTTTTAAAATTAACACATGGGTAGAAGTGTTCATCAATTTTCAAAGTCAATGCATGGACATGAGTTTTTTTGAAACCCGCATAATGTCATCTAACATGGCATACACTGAAATTGACATCATTAAAACTAACAAACAAAAACAGGAAAATGTGCGAGAACCACCAATATTACATGTTTAAGTTCAGCATTCTAACGAAATTGTTGAAGATCAGAAAAGTAAATTTAATAATTTGAGTCCCAGTCAGGCTGCTCATCCCCCCACCCTAGGACAGTGACGAAATTTTGTCGTTGAACTCTAGATTTTGGAATACATTTTTGGTTGAAAGTGTATGCTAATGACCGACTAGCTTTTTGTAAACTTTTGTTTACAGACAGCCTTTCCCGCAAAAGTCGGAGCGTGCTGAAATATTTTTAGATACTGGTTTTTTTGCCATAAAATAAGATAATGGTTACATTTCAGTACTATGCCAAGAATTTCGCCAACATAAATACCAGAAATAGTGTTATTTTTCAGTAAATTATAAATATTGCTTTTTGTTGACTGATCTAAAAACTAGGAAAACTTAGTTGAACTATGAAGTATGGCTTATTAAGACCATTAGGAGTTCTTTAGACTTCAAAAGATATAATAAACATGTAATTATGTAACACTTTTTATAAAAACCTATCATGATTCTGTTCCGACATCCAATCTCACTCGTTTGGCAGATTCTTAGACTCTTTCTCCGTCGTTATCAGAAAATAAACGACTGTTGTAAACCAAAAAACTTGAGGCCTCTGATTGGCTTCTGGATTACGTCAAGCCTGTTCTCTGTATCTATTTAAAAAAAAATTCTCCAGCTTCTTATCAACTAAGCCTATTGCTCATTACAATAATTCAACATAACACTTGATTAAAGAGTAAATATAAACCATTTGTAAAAAAGAAAAGAAGAGGTACAGCTTATACTGTATTAAACCAGCATCTAGAAGGTGTAAACGTCGCCCTGAACGACAGGATATGGCAAACAGTGTGCAGTATTTGTGCAACTCGAATGGTTAACATTTAAACCCCCGACGCACTACGCCAGCAGTGGTTACAAGCGTCGTAACAATACAGATCTCATCATAATATGCATTCCAAACATATGAATGGCAATAAATCAGTGACCGACATTTAAGTGGCATCAAATTGCTATCAGCAACTCTGCTGTGATAACGGTAAACATACATCTTGTAATATGACTCCGAGATCGTTGTATTTTTAAATCTAACACCAACTGGTGTTGTTAATCTCCAGCAGCAGTATGTACTTTACTTGCAAGCTTGGGGAATACCGCCTATTTTAAACCTCGAGGAAAGATAACTGAAGCTCGCTAAGGATTCTCTGGCGACTATAATCGCCAGACAAAATTGGTTTACTACTGTCGCTGTCTGCTGAAAGTACAGACATGCGCAGTGAAACAGTCAAGCAGATTCTGTGGAAGAGTCGGAATTTGATTCTGGCACAGTTCCGACAGCCCAATCGAGCACGCCCGGATATTCATTAGTCTCTAAGAAAAACATAAACGATGTCTTGCTTTTGACCAACAAAATCAATATAACGAATTGAATCTATTTCATATATGGGATCATCCTGAACAGTTGTTTGAATCAAATAACGTAACAGTTCAATTTATACACAATAATAATATTTTGCTATGAAGGTTTTCATCACGTGACTTTCTAAAAAAAGACGCATAACATTTTTTCTACACCATGTAGAAAATACAACACACGTATGTTTATATAATTTAAAATGTCGTTATATATCGGCTCAATTTCTGATTTGATGTTACTACAACGTCCAGATATTGTTTCATCAACATTTAGAAGACTTTTCTTGCAAATAGGGGGAGCGGAATAGCATTCCCAAGCTCTAGACGGGCGGCTTTGTCTAAAGTGACCACGTCCGGTGCCGCTGTTAACCGGTGTTACCCTTCAAAGTTCAAGTTTGGTCCATTATAATATGTCGGTCATCAGGATGACCGACAATGACCGAGAATTAAGATAAATGTAACTAATGATTCATTTTTTCGGCGAAGCTGTCTAAGCTCACTTTTGACCCAATTTATGAACCAACGAAGTGTTGTAAATAAAACTCGTATTCTATTATGATGCAGCGGGAAAATGAAATAAACTATTTCGATTGGTAGCTATTAATATCAGAGAGGCATCTAGTAGGGTGAAGAGGTATCTAGTGGGATTTTAAAACACAGGGTCCGTACAGACCTGGAAAAGTCCTTGAATTTAACATCTGTCCTGGAAATGTCCTGAAAAACGAAATTTCCGGATTTTGTCCTGGAATTGTACTGAAAAAATGTGAAAACCCCTTGAAAAATGAAAAAAATGTCCTTGAATTTTCAACCAGCAAAATCAAGATGTGTAAAATGTTGAATGCATACATCGTAGATCGCCAGAATTGTCGTACGAACGACAACTCGTCAGTAAGCTGCAAAATGCCGGGGTTAAATTAATACCAGATACCTGACACCGGGTTTTAGTTAAGTCCGATCGCGTGACGTCACTCTGAAAAGCGTGCACGGTAGAAACAATTCATCTGCATTTTCACCGACAAGTGATTATGAGTTCTAGAAGGAAATGTGTATACAATCCTGAGTGGGAGAGCAATGCTGTTTATCAGACGTGGATCCGACCATTTAAGGCCGACAAAACAAAAGCAATTTGTAGCATGTGTGATAAAATTATCGACATTTCAAACATGGGAGAAGCGGCGCTGAAGTAGCACACAAAAGCGGAAAAACAAGTACAGTTAGAAGGGCTTGAGACAGAAATTTCGGATAAATTATCTTCTTTGAAACAGTTGTAAAGAGTATGTATCAAATAATTATAATTGTAACTGCGTAATTACATGATGAATTTGTCCTTGAAAATTACTTTTTTGTCCTGGAAAAGTCCTGGAACTTTATTATACCAAATCTGTACGGACCCTGAAACAATAAGTTTACTCTGTTTGAAACGATTATTGCTGTGACGTTTAGATCTTTGCTATTCTGTTAAATCGAAAGATGTTGAAATGAGGCAAACTCCAGTACTCGTCATTGGTTAGGTTTATTTGTCAAAAACAATCATGACAGTCATTCTTTATCAACCTATCTAAAATGAAAGGGAAAGTAAGCGGAACTGCCTTCTGGCAGCTGTATATAATATGCTACGCAATATAAACAATGAGTTCGCTATTTAAAATTTTCACTAAATATATTTTATTCTTGCAGCAATTGATTTATCATCTAATACATTATGTAATAACAATAAACAAAACCAATACCTTTTACAATACGTTTCTTATATAAAATTTATTCTTTATTTTGACTTAGGATTGTACAATGTGCTTACCTGTCTTAAATCTGGCAACTACGTGTCATATGTTACGCGAAAAAACTTCGAGTTCGCTATTAAAGCAATCGCACTCAAGTCAGATCTAAGAACATGTTAGCGTAGCAGTTTTCAGGAGATTATTTTCATCAGATTGCTCTTAAAGCATAAAGCTTTCATAGAGTAGAAAGTTGCGGTATAATCTAGAATTGTTTCATATTCCTAAAAAAAGGTGAAATATGCATATCAGGAATCGCCACATTCAGATAAAAACAGCCTCCCCACACAGTCAAGAAGAAGAGAGGGAGAGAGCATGGTTAATAAAATGATCAGTTTCAAAAATGACACCACCAACAATTAACAAAAATGAGAACCCGATGGGTTACCGCCTTGAAACAGTCAGTGGCAAATCAAATTGCCACTGGTGGTTTAAACCAGGTTCGTTCTAGGGTGCACCAACCTCACACTTGCACCAACTGGTTCTCATATCACAAAACAAATACAAGTTGTCTTGGTGAAATCACTCCAACCCACTTATCGGCTCAACAATGTTGCATGCAAAAGCACACAAACATATAAAACATAAGAATCTAATAGCATTGCAAAGCCAAAGGGCGGGTACTCGATGATCTTACCGAGACCAGAGCTCCTGGAGTAAAATCAGCAAGAACACGATGACAGGGATAAAAGAGAAATTCTCTTCAATTTTATAACGAAAACAATCTTGATTTCTTTATTACTTTTTATTGCTAACAATAAGTCTTAAGATATTTACTGAATTTATTTATTTATTTCGGTAATTGATACATACCTTGTTTATTATGTTTAAGGTATTAATAAAGCCAAGACCTTTAATAGTTTTTCATAATTATAAGATTCACATTTATAAACAAAAATAAAATCTATTTATCTGTTCCTTATTATGTGTGATATGTAATTTTACATTCAAATTCAAGTAATTTTAATAAAAAAGTAATTGTGTAGGATTCTCAATAAATGATTTAATTTACACGTTAATCAAGATGAAGTGAATAACAGCAGCTATAAGCTGCATTATTCATATACCATCTACGCCGTTTATCGTTTTAAAGATATTTCTCGTTAAACATAAGGCGCTACTATTATGTCTGTTTATTATACGTCTTATTTGCTATTTGTTTGTCATATTTTGTGATTTTGTCACTGTTCTTTTTACTTATTTCGGCCGTAGACCCACATGATGTAACTTGATGTAACTCTAAATACTTTGATATCACTTGATTCCTTACAAACTGTAAATTGCATTCAATTGTTTTTTGTTGTTGTTTTTTCTTTTTAGTTGTGTATGGGGCCATAAAACTAGATTTTTATTCTTCTCCTTTTTTCGTTTTGTTTTTGACTGTATTGGAAAATAAGGTTTCCGATTCACTATCCACAAAATTATACAATTCGCTATTATTAATATACATTGTCTGTTGTTACTATGTAACCTTGACGTAATAAAGTTTGTTGTTGTTGTTGTTGTTGTTGTTGTTGTTGTTGACAAATCGTCAAGGTGTTGTTGCGACGTGGTGTACAGTGATATGATTTATAACTCTCCAAACCAATGTCCATTTCGTATAAGGAATATCATGAACTTTCATCTGATACCAAATTCCATTATTTTCAAGATTTTTTAAAGGTACATTCCACCTTAATATTGTTATCGATTTCAACTCTTTCTGTTAGAAATTCAAACATTTCTACCATGTCTACAGCGAATAAAGTCTTGTTGTAATGGAAAAATGTCCATGAACATGATGAAAGATTAAACAATATTATTTTGGACAAGTCCCGAACTAAAACGTATGACTTTCTTAAATTCGTTACTATCTTGTAAATTATGTGATAACCTAGCAACTGGCTGCTTATGGAAGAGACACCGAGTTGACTACTTGTGTTCCGTTTTGCAAAACGTGTGAACATAGCGAATTGGATGACTTATACTTCTCGTTCATACTGTCATCTCATCTTTACAAACGATAATGTAGAACTGCGTAAGGAAGGTAAAACTTTACGCAGAAACAATTTTGGTATTTAATAAATGTAAATTGTAACAGCGAGAGGGGATTAAATTATACGTTCGTTTTTTACTAGTAGTTTGCAATAGATATAATAATGTTGACAATCTATTACTTATATCTGCTCAAGAGCGTTGCTGAGAATTATTATATTTTTGTGTTGAGTAACCCTTCTGTTAAACAGATAATACAAGTACTTCTAATGCCACCAAATACAACACAATAAACAATATTACATGCTTAGTTTGTATACTTTAGATATTTAATTGTGACTAATATTCTATATTTATTTCAAAACTATGCCACTGAACACTGTTTACGAAGAGTTATCCCCTACAAGTCCCCTTAAAACGTGAGGTTTCTTATCTTAATTCGTAAATGACCCGAAAGGTTTAACGTTTGTCAAAAAGGTGAAGTATATTTCCAGCTATAGAAACACATCTAGTAAGTGCGGTATAGCTTGATATTAGAATTAACCTATCGTTAGGATTATACAGTAAGTTCTTTTATTCTATTATTCTGTTAGCGAACATGAGTTTTTGCCTTTAGAACCGTACTCTTGTTAAAAAGCATTTTTATCGACATTTTACCTCCACAATCAACATGCTGCCATTTTCTCAAACATTCAAAGACAAATTAACACTTTCAAAGAAACGGCCGCTGTTTGATAATGGAGGTTAAATGTTGATGAAAATGCTTTTATACAGGAGTACGATGCTCTTTATCTGATCGAAATCGGTCCAGAAATTACTAAAAGAATAAGCAAAAACCTACATGTAGTGAGTGATTTTGTGTGTGCCCGACATCCAAAAAGTCACATGGTAAAGCCAACCTGATTTAATATGTTACAAATATTATTTTTTCTTTTGGATAAACCTCTTAATAATTGTACACACACATACAGATGATTTTATGCATCGTCATTAATATGTGTTATCTTATTTTTTCATTATACTTGAATAAATATGAATAATGTTTGCAGCAAAAATGATCATCTTGCTTTTGGCGCTGGTGGTTGGCGTTTATGGTGATTATGACTGTTTATGTAATTACAATGTCGAATTGGCAGTTCACACTACGGTAGGCATTTCGTCTTAAATTGACCTTTGTATCACAGATACAATTTCTTTTCCTTAAATGTGACTTATTTCGAATTTTCCCTACCTATGAAAATGGGCCAAAAACCGATTGATCTGGGGGTTAAATGTGATATTGCCTGTCTGGGGAACGGGTTATTCTGATTTTGATTATACTTATTTGGTACTTATACATTTTTACAGGGTTGGCACTGGTTCCGAACCAATTAATGTGGAAAATTTTGGTTCAAAAACAAATTTGCAAATTTTAAAGAAAAATGTGGCCAAATCTTAAACCCCTTGAGGTTTGAACGAGCGCGTATCGGTTAAGGTTAAGTGAAAATTACAACAAGATGCGCTTGATAGAACACACGTAGTTATTCAATTTATAGTTTAAGTTCTGTCATGATAAATCTGTTTTCAGTACCGGCTCAAAATCGTCAACTAGAACTTAAACAAGTCTGTTTTGTTGACATGGGCCGTATACCAATGGTTTGATAAATTGAAAATTTATTATTACATTGTTTTCAAAAGGTTCTAGCTAAATCGTTTACTTTTTTGTACATGTGTTTTCCACGCATAATAAGGAGAAACATACCGAACTCACACTACATAAACTGCTGACAAATGTAAAGATTTTTCCATTTTGTTTCCAAATTTTCATTTCTTATTATGCAGTCTTCAGTCCAGAGTCCGCCTATAGGCTATCTCTACGAGTTCGACTGTAAAGAGTTTCTACACAATACGGACGATCCAGCATGGATCACAATTGCGTTTGAGCACGAGGTAATATTTTTACGAGCGTGTCGTTCACACTGTTGTTTCCAGACATGTGGCGAATTATTTTCAAAAGTAATGCATTAAATTATCATTATTTGCCAAATTTGTGCATTAAATTAAATTAGCATTACTGTATTTTTGAAAGTAATGCATTAAATTAGCATTTTCAAAAAGTAATGCATTAAATTAAGCATTATTTTATTCTCATGTGAACTCGCAATAAATACTTCAAGTCAACTGTCAATATATAATAAAAAAGTTATTTGCTTCCACACAAAAAACAACACAAGTTTAATAATATACTAAGTGTCAATATGAAAGTGTTAAGATCTAAAATGACACCTCAAGGGCTTAGAACAAAACTAGTCTTAGTAGATATGAATCAATACAGTACAGGTTTAGCTTTTTACACACTTTAGTTAATCTCAATTTATTGCTGTTTTTCACACATTTGGAAAGGCATATTGACCAAGGACATAACTGGCAACTAATCTAATTAAATTATTATGTCACTTGCATCTGCATTACATGCTGATTTTCCTGAAATCTGTCACAGACTCTATAAAATATACACTGAATCAGTAAGTGTAATAAATTTAAGAAAAATATAACATCATGTGAGTAAGTGTAGTTTGGTGAAAGTTATAGTTGATTTTGATGCTGTCTTTTTTAAAAACATTTTTTGGTATTTTGCGCTGAACTTCTAATTCCTATCAGTAACATTTTTAGAAATATTCAGAAGTTTTTGAAAAATGTTGGGAAATTATCTTTTTCCAATGAATGTGCACATTGAAATGATTCAATTGTACTGTAATTGTTGAAAGAGCTTCATAGATTAATGGCTATTGATTGTTTTGTAAATTGAGCATTTTCTTCCCACAACTCAGCTTAAGAACTCCTGGCTTAATATAAAAAGTGTTCAAACTTTACAACATTCTGATGCAAAAGCTTTACTCTATAGTCTGTACCTTGTTGTTAATACAAAGTACTACTTAACAGTTATATTCATATTTTTCTTTTGCTATTATGCTATTAATTAGATATGTAATAATTATAAAATAATAACATATTTAATCTTTAGAACATTTTAGTATTAAACAAGTCACTATTAACATATATTTTCATATTAAATAAATCAATTTATAGTGAAAAAATCCAATAGGGAACAAAATTCAATTAATGCCTAATAATGCTAAGCATTACAACATTTTGGCATAGGTAATGCATTAAATTACATTAAAATAATGCTAGATTTATTGCATTAATCATTACCTTGCATTATTGGGAAAAAGTAATGCATTATTAATGCATTAACATTAAAATTTAATTCGCCCCATGTCTGGTTGTTTCCAGCTTTCAAATATTTATTGGAACAATTGAACATTATTTTGACTATATTTGGCTTTAGGGAAAAATAACTCTTACTTTTTCCTGTAACCCTGTAAATAAATGTAACGTGATGACATATCTAGACTAGATTCTGAAAGTCCAAAAGGGCTCAAAAATGAGTTGAGGTAGGGCCGACAAGATATACTTTTTATTTTGGTACCAAATTAAAGCCAATATGGCCAAACAATCTGGACTGGCCTACAAAGAAAATTTTATTGCGAATCGTCGGAAAATAAGGGGAGATAACTCATGCCAAATCATACAAAAAATCAACAAAAAACTGATAAACTCAATGATATGACATATAATATAAAGATTTTTTTCTGTCTTCATTGAAACTTTGTCAAATAAGTTGCAAGATGCAATTTTATGTCCAAGGTGGACAACTTATGTATATTATGTGTGAAAAACAAGAGTTATTCCCCTTTATTTTATTGAAAGATAATGTAAATCACTTATGTCCCATTTTCGTTTGCTAGAAAGTGATATTTCTAGTGATTTTTTAACTTAGAGAAAGGAATTATAGCACAAATTCTCTGAAAAAGCTTGTTAAACACCAATAACCATCCAGGTCAGATTATATACATTTAATTTCATACTTAAGAGCAAGCCATTTATTACAAGCCAGTTTGACAAACAGGACGTATTACAGACTCATCGGTGGCAGGAAAAGTCCACAAAATGTTATCAACTCTCTTGTGGCAATAATACTTATTTGGTATTCGCAAAACTTGGTTTGAGTGATTACGACTCCAATATATTTAATAACCCGTCAGATTACTTCAGTCAGACTGGAGTTATTGCCCTTTAATTACTAATTTGGACCAATTTAGTAATTAAACGGCAATAACTCTATAGTGACTGAACCAATCACATTTTAACTCGACAATCTTCAACAAATTGCTTAGAATGTTAAAGGTAAACATATCCAGTTCAGTAACTTGCAGATAGCTTTGATAGTGTCCTCTTATGGCTGTTTTAACCAAATTAGGACTGCCCAAGGCCCCAGTTTGTCAGAACGCTGTGGACATAATATGTCTGCGAATATCTAAACAAGATATTCTAGATTGCAGCAATGGCGTTGGATTCATTGATATTTCATTGCCATTTTTGAAATCAAATAAGCAGTGGTTGCTTTCTTATTTAAAATGACAATCTTCATCAAACTTAGTGAGAGTATGTATGTACATAATATCTTAGACATGTTTGACAGCCAGTCAGATTGCTCTTGTCACTCTTGAGATATGCCCTTCAAGTGGAAATATTTAACAAGTTACATCTATACCAAACAATACCTATATTTACTATCACTAAAATTCGTCCGACTGTTTAAAATAATAAGACAATAAGATCTCAGCTATGTATGGTTACAAGCAAGATTACATTACGGTTTTGTGGCAGTTTGAAATCTTGTTCTTTATTAGTTGTATTAATCATTCTATGAAATCTTTCGTACATGTTGAGTTAAACAATATGCGTGTTAAAACTCATTTATTTTTCTACTTTCTAAATGCAATCAATGCACACGAAATTAAAAAAATGTTAATCAAAAACAAATACAAGTAAATGAGCAGTGATAATATGACGACATCAAACTAATTTTTTTAGTTAACATTTGGTTGAAAGATTATTTTGGAAATTACCTAAACAATATTTTTAAATTGTTCCATTGACTGCTTCTGCTTTAGAGCTCATTTGAAATAGCACAAGGGAGTTTTTAATACATGTTTGTTATGGCTATTGATAAATATGCTTGTGGCAAGTGCTACACTTAAACTATAGTCAGACATACTCGCAATGGTCCTAGACAAAATTTTCAAGCTTCTGAACGACAGTCTAAGAGTAAGGTCTGGGTCCATCTACGGGTAGTACTTCCAATAAATAAGGATGGTTCCATTTGGACAGAAGTCTCAAGAGTATTACACTAAGTGAAAACAAAAAAAAACACCTTCATATCTATGGTTTGTTGTGTTAAATTATTACAGCTTCATCTTGATCATTCGTTTTTGCTTGAAACAATGAATCCATTTTCATTCACATGGAACTGGTTTTAATAATACTAAGCTTGAATCTGGTTGAGGAACCTCATGGAGACTACACTCGTCAAAAGTTCTAAGTGCACACTTTTTAATTTTGAATATCTCAAAGTAAACATATTCTAATTGAATGAAAGTTTTACATTATGTTAATTATGATCAAACAAAAATATTTTTTTGAAAACCGTGCATATGTTTTATGCATTACGTCATCCACGTCGGCATACGCTATTTATGCGTTATTCCCGTGCGGCAATCGAAATTTATTTTTTTACAATCGTTTTTGTTTTTCACATGTTCACCGACTCCAGACAAACACAAAAAAAACACAAACAAATTGTAACCATGCAACGGTTGACGTCAGCAGACAACGACATTGCTGTCAAAATTCTTTTCACTGGCACAAGTTCAATTTTGTTGTAAAAAATCTTGGCGGTTTTCGTAAATGCAAAAGTAATACCTTATTTTTGCATATTTTATTAATTTAAGAAGAAAATCAAACGATATTATTTTCTAGATTGATTACGTTGCTGACGTTGAACGCTGACGTTACTTAATAACGTCTTTAAAAATTTACGTAAAACAACGTAAACTCGAAAATATTAGTGTAGCATATGTTGGATAAGTGTTCAATAAATAAAAATTTAAAACTAAAATTTATAGAAATTCAATAACCTTTAAAAGCGAATTATTCGAAAATGACGTTTATTTGGACAAAAAGCGTGTCCGAAAACTGGTAAATTTTATCGAAATGAATACATTTTTTTCGTTCGGAAAGGCTGTTATACATCTATCATAGAAAATTGCATCATCCCAAACTGCTTGACAATTCAAAAACTTTTGGCAAAAAACATTGTGAAAAAACATGGAAGTTTCTCCTTGAAATCCTGTATAAACGTTATGGATAAAATAGAGAAAAGTGCGTTGGCTCATCAAGCCCTGCAGACCATTAAAAAGCTACAGGAAGCAATTTCAGTGCAATGGAATGAAAAACTACATTATTTCCTTTAAATTTACATGAAATTTAAATTTTACAGAGATGTGAAAACGATCACAAATTATAGCCGATGCAATAATAATTAAATTGAGAATTGCTCTCTGAGTACAAGTGAGCTAAAATGTTATTATTTTTTAATCTGGTTAGGCAGACTTAAATCTTTTGGTGTGCTTTAATAGAATATTGATTCTTCTTCATTTTAATTAACACTATTTTGAAAGATTCAATCAAATAATTTGAAAAATTAACATTTATCAAGTGTGCACTTAGAACTTTTGACTAGTGTATGTGTTTCTGTTACCAGTTATTGTCTCAACAGTCGCTTTGCTTTAAATATGGCCTAAGTCTTCGTAAAAGGGGGGTGTCAGTCCTAGAAAAAATGCTTAACCCCTTCTATGCCTGTAGAAACGTTGAAGTAGCAAGTTAGTCATAAATATTCTTTGAAATTGACTGAAAGGCAATCTGAAGCCATTCATGTACATGTACATGTACTCCCTTCTTTGGGTAGGACTGCATCTAGAATAGCATAGTAGACCAAACAGAAAAGTATTAATAAACCTAACATTTGCCAGGGACCAAGAACCTAGGAACAGTGAAAATAATAGGCCCTATGGCTTATACTATCAGCTTGTAGTTAATTATAGTATTTTAAACTTATTCCAACTCCTGTCAAATTGTTGCAGTCCCTTCTGAATACTAGCACTACCCTTGTAATGGAGTGAGGGCCTGGGTCTGAAAGATATTATTCTTTAACAATACAAGTAGCCAACTAATTGCTATAGTTCACTCTAATAATAGGGTTGAGGATCCTAGTAGGGAAAGCATTGTCATCAGAACAAAGGGTCCAGATTCCTTCGTAGGGTTACCTTATTCTAATTCTTGGATCCTGCATCCTTTTTATGCCCCCACTCTGAACGAGGAGGGGCCTGATAGGATTCCCTTGTCCATCCGTCCCTCCGTACTTACGAAACCTGTGTCGCACATAACTCAAAACGTATGAGAGCCACAATCATGAAACTTAACAGGTATGTTGACCATCATGTTTAATTGTGCACCTGGGGTTTTGTTTTGGGCCACGCCTGTTAAGACCAGAGTGATGTTACTTATGCATTTCAATGTAATGCATTCAGAAAGTAATCTTGTTGTATGAAATTCCAAAAGTATGAGAGTCGCAGTCATGAAACTTTACAGGCATGTTAACAACCATGTGTAGTTGTGCACCTGGGGTTTTGTTTTTGGGCCTCTCCTGTTAAGACCATAGTTATGGCCCCTTATGCATTTTAATGCATTCAGTGTGTAGTCTTGTGTTGTAGGTCAGTCCAAAGTATCAGTGACAGTCATGAAATTTTACAGGCATGTTGACCATCAAACTGCACTCATATTTAATATTGTGAACTGCAAATTCATCTGGTATTTTTCCCTGAAAGTTTTCACCCCCCCCCCCCATTATATGTACTTTGAGCACAATATTGGTGTTTTTCACAATGACAACTGAGTTTGGGGGGGGGGGGGGGCATCTCTGTCATATGGACATATCTCTAGTTAGATTTAAGAAAGTGTATAATTTCCTAATTAATTAAAGAGTTTTGTTTTCTTTTCTATAAGTCTAGACTAAGAAAAACTTGCGAATATTTTTTACCTATCTTAAAAAGCGGTTGCTATAACATAGAACTGGGTAGTAACCATTCTAAAACCTCTGGATAGCGTTACCATACGTCTCATGGCAAAAACACTGGCGTCAAGAAGGTGCTTACACTATTCTGTTGTGTAGGAAGCAAGACCGTGTCATATTTTAATGACTCTGCTAGCGTTTATGAGACTCCCTTGTTCTATATTGGGGCAACGCTAGCATCCAGAAGTGACTATTTCTCTAAGCTCGAACAATATATACATGTATATTTTGACATATACAGGTAAACTACTTTACTTACTATCCTTAAAAGACTTGCGATATTTGGAATTTTACACTTTCCTTTACTAGTTTAAGCTAGAAATTTCAAAATGTGCCATTCTATTTCAAAATATGTAAAAATAAAAACATTTACAGGCAATACAACATTATGTTTTACTTACAACCAACAAGATTGTAATCTTACTTCCGTTTTGGCATGATGAGATGAGAACAATGTAAAGTTATGCCTAGATTCTTAAATGTTGTGGCACCTTTCAATATGAAACAAAATTACCCAGACTTATACTAAGATTAGTGCAACCCTCAATATGGGAACTTATTATTTGTCAATGCAACCATATGTTATGAAGTTGAAAACTGTTTCCTGCAGGAAAAGAAGTTAAGTTTGCCAGATCTCATTGTATTTCATTATTTAAAGATACATACCCGCAATTTTCCTGTAATTTAGTAAAGGTTAACTTCACATAAGACAAAACATCTGAAAAATCTTCTTCAGACATGTGTTTCAAAATAACAGTAATATTATTCTAATGTTTAATTATTTCACCTTTTTTTCAAGAAATTAGTAACCATCTGTATTCAGTTAATAAACCGGCTAATTTAACATTATGCTGTTATACGTCATAATGTGACTTTACAAAAAATACAAAGGCACTCTGATTTGCATAACTTGTTAGGATGTTCAAATCATATTAAAATACAAATGTGCTGATGCTGTTATTTAAGAAGTGCCTTTTTATGAGTATGGGGGATTACTTCCAAGAAGTAGAAGACATTAAAACATGTAAATGATAGTGCCTCTAGCTGGGAGCGAACCCGCACCGTCGCGGCGACAGCGCCTAGCCCTGCAATTCCTGCGACGCAACCAATTGAGCTAACCGGGACAACCCCCAAAAAAGGTTGATCGGATAGCCCTGATATACGTAACAATCACTGCATGACATCGGTAACGGGTTATTTTACTGATAACAGTACTGACTAAATGTACGGGGAGACTTTTTACGGCCGCCACACTGCACAAATAGCGCTACTGTGAATTTCAAATGATAGTGCCTCTAGCTGGGAGCGAACCCGCACCGTCGCGGCGACAGCGCCTAGCCCTGCAATTCCTGCGACGCAACCAATTGAGCTAACCGGGACAACCCCCAAAAAGGTTGATCGGATAGCCCTGATATACGTAACAATCACTGCATGACTCTGCATGTAAAGTAAGAATAAAACAGATCTATTGAAGACATCTGAACTTCGACAAAATGTGTCACCAAATTATCATATTAGAAAATATTATTATATTTTCTTGAATTAACTCTTTTTATTTGGTGTTTAATATACAAAGCATTTCCTTTCCGGTTTGTTTCTTTAACTGTAGCAGATCATACTCTATATGCATTGTAAATAACAAAATAAACTAACATAAATGTGTTGATTATCCATTTAAGGTTTTATTAAAAGAATACTTGCTATAATGGTGTGGGTGGGGTAATTGTATACACAATTTTAATGTTTTATCATCAATAACGCATATTCTTCAATATAAAATGTCTTCTCAAACATCTAAATTAATGTTTAGAAGAGTTATGTGAAATATCTGTATAAAGATTTACAAGTGATATGAACAGATAATTTTCTTAACTCATAAAATAGGGAAAATCGTAAATAGTTGTGTTTTCTTTGTATATTTTACCAACAAAAATGTCTTTAATTACATTTAAGTCCAATATTATGTGCTAATAATACATCTTAAATAAATAATGGTTGCTAGATCATATCAAAACTAATGTTGATACTAAAATTTGGACTGATATCAATGCAACTCGTCATTCTATCTAAATATTTTAAAGTTAACTTATAATTCTATATCAGAGTTATCTCCCTTATTTTTTCAGGATTCGCAATAAAATAATTTTTGCAGGCCACCTAATTTCATTGAGACATACCATAAACTTCAATAAAATCGTAAAATAGAAAGTATATCTTGTCGGCCCTACCTCGACAAAATTTTTAGCTTCAGAATCTAGACTAATCATATCAATTGTGCTTCTTTGAGGACAAATGTTTCATTTATAAATACATGTAGCTAAGCTGGCACGATTTACCAGTTTTAGAAATCTTTGGAATGTATACATATATTATAATGTTAATGAAGGTTTAACATGTAAATGGCTAAATAACAATGATTTATCGAATGACAGCCAACACGCTGCTCGAATAATACAGAAGTGAATTCATCAGGAATCGCCACACTCTCTAAACACAACCTCCTCACGCAGCAAAACAGAAGAGAGGAACAGGGAGCATTTGTGTTATAAGTACTAGTATGTCAAATTCAAATAAGACGCCACAAACAATTTACGAAAAAGAGAACCCTTGGGGTTACCGCCTTTGAACAATCAGTGGCAAAACAAATTTCCGCCGGGGGTTTAACCAGGTTCTAGGGTGCACCAACCTTACACTTGTCCCAACAGAAATAATCATACTATCCAATCACATTATATTTGATTATTCTATTCATTGAAAAAATACTTTACCCCGATACTTAATAATTTGATATATTCATCAAAAGGCAAGATGTAATGAAAGGGCGGTTAAATTGTGAGCTAAAAACTAAGCTCTATAAGTGTACTATTCTTTAAATGTATACATTTTTAGGGTTGCTTATTGTATCAGCAGTGGTGCCATTGATATGTATCTTAAAATTAATTGTATCCTGGTATTGTGCATGTGATTTTGAGTGGATTTTGTAACTCTGATAGTGCCTTTGCTATATGTTATATTGTAAATGACCAAAGACATGGTGTTTGCCTGCCAATAAATTTGAAAATTGAAATGTGGTAATTTTTCTAGGTGGGCTATATTGAAAAAAATGGACAAACACAAATTCAGGTTTGTCCTGGTGATCCGAGTCCAGATGACCGAGGTAAGTTAACATTTATTTATATTCATTAAAGATATTTTTGTTGATTGCTAATTTACTTAACAAGGCTTTTAATTTTGTTAGATCAGTATCGTATCTATTACATTTAACAGTTACTGTTTCAGACGCCATTTTCATAATTTTTACTTGGTGAAAAACAGTCTATTCAGGATACTACGAATCGCGATTTTACGAAAAGCCGGTAAACTCCGAACGAATCGGCTGGTCCCGTCTGTATTCCTTCTTTATTCAATATAAAAAAGATGCGATCGAACGAAATGCGATTTAACAAAAAATGCAATTTAATGAATAATTATGACAGTCCCATAAGCTTATTAACAGTGTAATTAATATGCGATTTAACGAATTTTGGTCAGGCAGGTGATTTTCACACCTCTGCGAGCGATATCCGTTTTTGTATTGTTAAGGGGTCGCAAACATTGCAAATGACGAAAACAGGCTAAACTTTAAAAATGAATTTTGGGGGAAATACTCATTGCCACCTAGATTTTAGTAAAGAAATGTATTTAGCTAAGGATGTAGTGAATGTTTGCAAGCTCAATTTAGTCTAATTCATGTTCAAATTACCAAGCATATGCTAAAACAAAAGAAAAACCGTTTGCATGAGAACTCTGAAATTCATGGACAATATACCAAAGGAACTCATACCTGAAATAAGTATATGCTGGTCTACAATATTTAGTGCCAAGTCGTCAAAATAATGTTAGGGTTTTCAAGAAATTAAAGGAAAACTTACTTCCTGGTTCAAACCGAAAGTAGATTTCTAAGTGGAATCGCGACTGGACTGTATTTAATAAATCAGTCTCAGTTGACGCTAATCGTGTGCAGCAGGTGTCGAAATCCTTAAACCTCTCTAATCCACAGCTAGTAAATGTTTGATTTTGTTATCAAATGAATAAACAAATTAGTTTTTAAAACCAAACGGATGTCATTTTTGACAATATTTACTGAAATATAAAGCGTCTTTTACCAAAGCTGCTAAGCAGAAATCTACAAGCCATCTATTCATTTTAAGTATGCGATCACACCATAACTGATGACAAGTGATGGATAACTTCAATAAACTGCATGTGAACATTTTATCAAACGATAATAACGAGAAATAAAGGATCAAATAAAAATTCCAACATATCTTGACTTTTTCATTAATCTTTAAATACAGCAATCTACCAAATTTTACTAATGTTTATTGTAGTAAAGTTTTTCTTTCAGTAACTACAACTACAGCTTCCACCACATCTACCGCGACGACGATGACTACGACTTTACCAACAACAATAGAGTATACTACTAGCACTTATGCACCAACCACTACCATAATCTTTTCCCCAAAGCCAACAACAACTACAACAAGCGAACCTTCAACAACTGCAACACCATCACCAACTCCTAGTTCTACAACATCTACTTCAATGTCAACATCTAGTTCAACCACTGTTACACCATCATCTACTGTAACTTCAATGTCAACTTCTACCATGTCTACCACATTACCATCTTCTACTTCACCAAAACTTTCCTCTACATCCTTTCAACCCTCGACATCACCCTTACCTGCGTCATCCACCAACTCAGGTATTTTCTTTATTGTTCAGTACGTGTACATGGTCAATGTCTACGACATGATTGCATGCACTAACCTCTAACATCACGTGTACTGTTGATAAATATCACGTAACCTATGCAGATAAAGATACTTTGTTACTTTTCTCACTATACTATTTATGTTTTTTCGGTGCTGCGATTTTGGTTTTCGAAGAAAATAAAATGTGACTATGGGCTTCCTTTAGGATCAAAATTAGAGTGCATTATGTCACATGTGGTCAGTTAAAACAATGGTCTTTGCAGCGAAGCATAATGAGCGTTTTTTTCTTCTATTTTCGAATGAAGGTTTACAATGTTTAACATTGTAACATAACTATTACCTGTTGTAAACGTCGTTCACCAATACCACTTTCTTGCCTAACGTAAGCAGTCTTTGAACCAAATAAACCTATATAAAATCACACATTTAGGGAAACCACATACAGTTAACGAAAAAGAGAACCTTCTGTATCAGCATCAAAACTTGATAATCCGTCACGAAAACTGAATGTTGAAAGACAAAAGTATGCCCCCTTTTCATTAAGATTTTTCACGAAAACTTCACGATGGCTATAACTTTGCAATTAATAAATATTTCAAAATGAAACATTCAAATTATATTTCATGTGACAATAGGTTAGTGATGAAGACAAAATCATAAGTTCAAGGTCACATTTAAGAGTTATGCCTGCTTTGCCTCGAAAACTTTACGTTGGCTGTAACTTTGCCAATTCCTAGTACTATTTCCTAAACTAATGATATTCTTATAACAAGATTGTTGTGACTTAGCTAAAGTCTATTATTGAATGTCACATCAGAATTAGTTGCGTGTTTGTACTAAGTCGATTCCTACGGGCTCTTGTTAATTGGTTGGTTATTCTGACAAACCTTTATTAGGGGACAAACGTGTTCAAGTTGGCGCCCATCTAGCATGTATAATTGTACTATTCATATGAACTTATTTAAACAAAGTTTCATGTATTCATATGAACTTATTTAAACAAAGTTTCATGTATTCATATGAACTTATTTAGGCAACCTATCCTGTCCGTACAGCGTCGAAGTCGAAGCTTACAGTGAAAAGGGGATAACTTTCCTGAATGATGCAGACAGAAAATGTTACGAACTTGTGCCATTCCTCCGAAGTTGGACATTTGCTGAAGCAGACTGTGTACGTAAAGGAGGACATTTAGCGGCCATTGGGAGTCAGAATGAGGAACTGTTGATATACAAGTACGTTAGAGCTTATGGTCAGCCAGCTTGGATTGGTCTAAATGACAGAAATATTGAGGAACATTTTGAATGGACTTCAGGTAAGCTCGATCTATGATCAAATTTATTTATTCATATATTAGCACAATTAATATAGTCTATTTATTTACTTTTTTTTTGCAAGTCCATTAGAGTGCCTATCAAATTATGTGTTGATTAAATTTCTCATATATGTTTAATATCTTTATTTTAGTAACAAAATAAATGTGAATGAATGTTGTTTATTGAAATCGCATTTAGACATAAAATGGACAGCTCCGACAAACGTCCTTACAAATTAAAAAAGAAAACTCGGAATGTGTGGCGATTTTTTTAAAATCTTAAAGAACACTATTACCTCCTTAATAATCATATGGTGTAATTTTTGTAGATTGAGTGGCAGTTTGAAGGAACATAAGGCATGATATTAGTTTCATTTTGGCCTCACAGAACACTTAAACAATATAAAATAGAATGTCGGGTACACCAGAGAAGAAATGTTTCCTGAAAAAGAATTTACATATAAATGTGATTTCATTGAAATTATAAATTATAAAGTGATCATTTCGAAGTCAATAATCCACTTTTTAACTCTTAAACGGTGGCTATCTTCAATAAAACCGGCAGTAAGGGGTTTCAAAATAACTTATAATGCATTCAAAAGTATGTACATATGGAATATTATAACAGTATGCATTCTGTAGGTTCGTATTTTTCGAGTTGTGTATGTAAACAATATCGCGCGAGACCGAAGGTCAAGCGTGATGTGGTTACATACGCAACGAGAAATAATACGAACCTACAGAATGCATACTGTCATAATGTTCCTTTTATTATATACCCTTCTCGCTCAAAACAAATTTAAATAAACTAAACAACAAAATTTTAGTCAAAAACGTGGTATACATAATAGCAGAAATAAAAATAGTAACGCGATAGTAAATTTATGAAAGGCGTAGAAAAGTTATGAATGGCGTAAAAATACCGTAACGTTTGTAAACCTGCTACGGAAATTTACTATTTTGGAGTTCGTTATGTGGCGGAAAATTACGACAACCTACCGTGACGTTGTATATGACGTTACATATAACACGGAAAGCTGGACATTGTTCGATACGGAATTTCTAATCTGACGAGTTGCATCAATTTTGCGGATTAACGATGCACTATTCTAAAATCATTCATGGGTATATAATAAAAAGTTTAATGAGTTTATCACAAAGTGTATTATTTTTCAATAGCTGGCGTACTACTTCGTGAATTGTGAAGTTTTATAACATTTACTATTCATTCTTTAAAAAAAACGTACTTATCAATGCGAAATTAAAAATAACAATGCCATTTTATTTCTCCGTGCAACAACTTATATTCCCTGGACCAGTAAGAAAGAAAACATATTTTGCGAAATACTAGAAAGAGGTAAAAACACATATTTTTTACCAAGTTGAATTGCAATGAAAACAATCGTCTACATGTACTCACAACACATTGATTTAGGACTGGCATACTTAAATAGTATGGACATTGATTTACGGATATTTACAATACATTTGTTAATTGTCTATTTTTACTTCAGCGCGAAACACACTGTTGTATTTAAAATAAATGTCGCCGATTTGCACTCACAACCGAGCGATACCGAAATGGTATGAAACATACATATCAGATATAGCTACAGAAAACACAACCTCGATCAATTTCAAATAGGACACAACAAATTCTTAAAGAATAAGAGAACCCGAGGGGTTGCCGCCTTGTACAGGGAAATGAATAGCAGCAAAATAAAATAGGATTCACTTACTTAAAAAGACTTAAAATGGCTAAAAAAGGCTTAAAAGGTAAAGGCAAATATCCCGTATCTAGAAGAGTCACATTATTAATGAAAGCAAGGCTTTGTTTTAAAAAATGTTCTTTCTTAAACTTAAATTATTTATTTTGAATTATCCCCTTAAACTGCAACAACATTACACATGCACTACTAATTAAAGGTTTTCTTGGAAAAAAATCTAAAACAGCATTCATGTTGGTGAATAAACTCCGACCATTGTTCTGTAAGTAACAAACAAAATTGTATACAGAGATCAAGCAAATGAATATACATCCATAATTGAATAACAATAAATTTACCACAGGGGAACCTCTATCGTACGAGAACTGGTACTCGGGTAGGAACACGACTGGATCTCACTTCACAGAAGATTGTGTTGCTATGCAGGATCCGGCTGGATCCTGGAATGATGAAGAGTGTCAGACCTTCTTGGCATACGTCTGTGAATTTGGTATATATCCATTTTATTCAGTTCATCATTTAAGACTCACAAGCATCGTTTTTATCATCAACAGGAGAATGTATCTTCTTAGCAGTATGATTAATATAATCACAATTTAAACAATTTATACAAAATAAACATCAACAGGGCCAGAAAAAAAATTGATAAAAGTATTTATGGTTATTTCGCTGTAGATGCTGTGTTTGGTAACCAATTCATTCCAACGAGCACCCTGACATCTACAAGAATGTCAACATCTACCAGTATGTCAACGACTACACGACAATCAAGTATAAGTATGTAATTGTTTCCACGTATGTGCTGTGTTGAACGTTTTGACCCTGTCAATGAATTGGTGTCACGAAAGATATCGAAATACTTCATAGATATCCCGCATCTAGACTTGATTTGATTGGCAATGTTGTATACTTAATTATGTAACTTGTTTTTTCATTATTACTTCTTTTTAAACATTTGCCTTAAAAAAATAAATAAGTCCTTTAAATACACATCTTACAAAATTCCTCAATCAAATTACGAAAGACATTAAGTATATAATGCATTTCATAATTACTACATCCCTTGAAGTCTCTTCCACAAATAAACTCAAATTTACCTGTCTGAGAAAGCGGACATACATTACACAATAAAATGGTGAAAACCAGATAATTTAGATATTAAAACATTATCTGGACAAGCACTTATGATTAGATGATTTTAAATTAATTTGATTGTAATTGTTTCACAAGGTTCTACAGACGGTGTAACCTGCCCAGCATCCATACAGTCTGCAGCCCAAAGAGACGGTGCGGAATTATTTACCAACTGGTATGACAAGAAATGTTACGAGTTTGTGAAGAGCACGCTCTCGTGGGATAGAGCCGAGAACCATTGCAAGGCCCTTGGCGGTCATTTAGTCACAATCGGGGATTACATAGAAGAAGATATTATTTATAGGCGCGTGAAGGCATATGGTCACGATGTCTGGATCGGTCTTAATGACCAAGACAGCGAAGAAAACTTCAAATGGTCATCCGGTAATTGCTTACTCTGTCATCAAATTTGATTTTTTTATGTTTCTCTTGACGATACGAATATTCCATTTTAGTGTACTGTGTGGTTGCTGTCAGTTGTTGTTAGTGCCATTGCTTAATTTTTAAAAAAATACCTATTTAATATTTATCATGTTGCATTTATTTAAAAGGAAATATAAATCATTGATACGAGAATTTGGTAACCCAATTATGAATCCAATTACGAAAAAAGTAAAAAAGTGAAATAGGCATATCAGGAATGGTCACATATTACATACAAAACAGCATCTACCATCAGCACCATCCAAACTGTACCAAGACCGGCCCATAGTTTTCATTGCTTTCTTCTAGTATATTTGGACGGTTAAAATTAATAAAAGGAATACAACTATTCCTGGCAAATGATAGATTTAGATTTATACTTTAACACATTTATGTTGTTCTATAAATGACATCATTGTGACATGATTGTATTTTTCCTATTTTTAAAGGCGAGCCAGTCACGTACGAGAACTGGCATACTGGAAGAAAAGACTTCTTATTTCATGGAATAGAAGATTGTGTGGCAATGGGTCCCTTGACAGGCACTTGGGAAGACATGTCCTGTTTAAATGCCCGTGCATACATCTGTGAATTTGGTATGTCAAATACATTCGAGAATCGATTCATGAGTTATTCAAAGATAACATATGAACGAGAGAAAAAGTCTGGTTCAATTAAGCTGTAAATAGTTATATACAGAACATGTTTACAATCACACCACTCAAAAACTCAAAATCATTAATAATTCCATTTGTTAAGAAAACAGCCCGACACAAAAACGATGATGCACTATTTAAAATAAACAATATGAATTCAATTATAAGTTTGCAATTGAATATTATTTTAGATGCAGTCAATGGTGTTGACAGTTCTCTAACAACGATGTCACATATGACTGGACCATCTGCCGACGGTATTTACAATATAATCAGTCATTTAGTGCAAGCAATATCTAATATCCAAGTTTGTATGATTCCACAAAAACCTACTTTCATGGTTACTAGATGAATATTTGAAACATATAAAATGGTGATAGTCATGTGATGTTTACGGTGACAAAAATGTATTATCTTCTTCTTCGTCTTCTTTGAATGTGAGTTTTTAAATATATAGTGTTTTTAGCATAATGCATACTAATTTATGGAATTCATGGATCAAGATAACGGTTACATTGTAAAACATTACAAAAAATCAACAAAAATTAAATTGTTTCCGAATTTTAAATTGTTTTTGGGTCGGTCGTTTACGACCGATCCAGAGTAAGCGGGTTTCTGACAGGCGTTTTCAGTTACTGCAAGCCTGAGAAAATAGTTCTGAATATTACAAGGTGATCGCTGAAATTCAATGGTGAAGAGTTGTAATGCCGTGCAAAATGATAAGTTCTATCATTTTGACAGTGAAAAAAATCCGCAAAAATTATAATTGGTAGAAAAGGAACACATGGAACGTCAAACAATTTTTTGAGTAATTGACACGCATGAGTAATTAACGCGCATGAATACAGACGCGAGGAAAGAAGTTCCGTTTTCCTGTCCGCCATTTTGGTAGAGACGACGTTGGAAAGACGGAGACCGAGAAATCGACATTAAATAACCGGACAGTGAGTATTTGTTTAGATATTTTCGTGTTGTTATGATTTTCTAACATCCTGCTAACATTTTAAGGTATTTTGAAAGAAGCATTGGTCTTAATAAATTGTATTTCTCAAAATTGAAACTATGTGGTGGATTTGTTAGTTGACGTTTGCAATGGAGTGATTTGGCCCTTGATTGGTTATGAATCTGCATTTATTTGTGTTATAAGGTTTGCTTTATAATTAGCTTGTACATCACCTATTTCGCCCGTAATTTTTTCCCATTAAAATCTATGCGTATGAAGGAATTAGACCTCTGACAGGTTAGCTGGCCGTCGTCCATGTTGGGATAGGATCGGGTAATCGTTTGGTTTTGGAGGTTGCTTTCGGCATCCATTTTAACAATACCTGATGAGGTTCACACAAATTTGGCTCGCAGCCCATTTTGTTTATCGAGGTCGTTTGTGGTTTCATAAATTGAGGCGGTAGTTGGCGAGTCGATTAAGAACTGTACAACGTTCGACTGTGTACCGAAGGTGGAACAATTTAAACTGTATTATCTTGTTTTGATACGTGGACTGGACGAGAACTTCGTCGTGTGACAAATCCTTCTTTTCACTTTATATAATCCGCCATATTGGAGCCGATAATTACGTGTTGACAGGATTTTAAACATGTTTACATCACTTTTAATCGATCTTCATGTTATTATGTTATTTTGCAGAAAAGATTTTACCATTAAAAATAACAAAAATAAAAATCCAACTGATCAGGATCTGCACTGTTTGTTTTTTGATTACTAGGTTATTGAGTTTCTGATTAAGATGTGACCAGTGTAGGTCCAGATCAAACAGAATGTGCCAGCTGATCTGGATCTACTTGGGTCACACATGTATTAAAAGGCGTGTAATTATATGACATAAAGGGTTAATCATCTCTATTACTTCAATCAATGGGATATGGCTCATATTCCATGTGCAACCAGGATGAATGCAGGTCATACAGCACATCCAAGCAGTCTTATCTGAATCTAGACTGGTGGCTTCTTGTTTATCTAATCCTTTTTTTCTGAAAACAAGCATTGAAGACCTTGATCGGTGATATCCAGGCTGATCTGGATCTTTAGTGTTCACCCATGTGATTTAAGCTGTATCTTTGAGCTGAAAGTTTAACATTTTGAAAAGAATACTGGAATCCATTGCTTTTGCACAGGTTTTACAAATTGATAATCTGATTGATTATCATTCCGCAGGGCTTTTCATAAAAAAAATGGGAAAAGGCCCTGACCTTTCCAATTGGGAAATTTATGCGCAATAATTGTTTATATTGGGAAAACAAAATTAATTGAAAGATGTGTTATACTTTATGAAATTGAATAGAAATAGGTATTTTTAACTTAAATCTAATTTATTATGCACTTTATTTTCCAGACTTCAATTTTCAAACAATCCTCCCAGGAGTTTAAACCATTTTTGGACATCTTACGTAGCATTTTGGGAAGAGTTTCTGCCACAATTGGGGAAAAAATACTATATTTTTGGATTGGGACGAGGCCTTTTATAGGCCTCTGTTATATAAGGATGAAAAGCCCCGTTCCGGAAATATCAAGTTACTTAAAAATATTAATTTGTAACAGACATGGGGCGAATTATTTTTAAAAGTAATGCATTAAATTAGCATTATTTGCCAAATTTGTGCATTAAATTAAATTAGCATTACTATATTTTGAGAAAGAAATGCATTCAATTAGCATTATTTCAAAAAGTAATGCATTAAATTAAGCATTTTTCGCACAAGTGAACTGACAAAAAAATAAAAAGTCAACTGTCAGGGATCATCTTAAAAAAATCACACCAAAGTTTAATAATATTAAACAAAGTATCAATCTGAAAGTGTGAAGAGCTAAAGTGACAGCTCAAGAACTTACAACAAAACCATTCTCAGTACACATAGATTAGTACAGGTTTAATTTTTTACACCCTTTTTTTTATCTTTGACTTATTGCTGCTTTCACACATTTAGAGTGTTGTATTGACAAAGGACTACACAGGCAACTTATCTAATTAAATTATTATGTCACCTGCATCTGCATTATTTGCTGATTTTCTGAAATCTGACATAGCCTCTAATATTTTTACAATGACAAATGAATCAGTCACCATAATTTGAATAAATGGTTTGAAAAATTACTTCCTTTGAGAGTGAAAGTTAGATTTTTGTGCAAGTCTGAAAGTTTAATTTGATTTCGATAATACCTTATTTCAGAACAACATTTTTGGTATTTTGCACTGCAAATTTCTACCAGTAACATTTTCAGGAATATATTAAGTGTTTGACAATTGGTGGGAAATATCTCGTCTCAATGATTGTGTACAGAGAAATGATTTAAAAGTGCTGTCTTTGTTGACAGAGCTTTAAAGATCACTGGCTTTTTAGTTGTTTAACGTTAGCATTTTCTTATGACAACTAAGCTTAAGATCTCATTGCTTAATTATAAAAAATGTTCAAACTTTACAATATTCTGTTGAATAGGCTTAACTTAAAGTCTGTATCTTGTTTTACTATTAGTAAACATATATCAAAACACTTAACTGTCATAATCATATTTTTCTCTTGCTATACATAAGATATATGTAACAGACTAATAACATGTTAAATATTTAGAGCATCTTTGCATAAAAAAAGTTACTGTTAATATAAATATTATTTAATAAAATGAATCAACAAAATCCAATAGTAAACACAATCCAATTAATGCTCAATAATGCTAAGCATTACAGCATTTTGGTATAGGTAATGCATTAAATTGGCATTAAAATAATGCTAAATCTGTTGCATTAATCATTACCTTGCATTACTGACAAAAAGTAATGCATTATTAATGCATTAGCATTAAATGCATTAATCATGTCTGATTTGTAAATGGACCAGTGCTATTGGTTTGTGAAAAAAGCATCATTATGACATTATTAAATGTTACTAAAATAATTGTAACAGTTGTGACTACTGCATCATAGATAAATAAGTGCTTAAAACATAATAATTATATTGCTTCACATTCATGACCTTATGCATAATTCTTTATTTAATTTTAAAAATAATAGGAAATAAATGTATATGATTTAACCCATTCCTCTATCTTTTTAAGCATTTTTATGCATGAGCAACCTGTATAGATCCAGATCATCAGCCGGCACATCTGTGCAATCTGGTCAGGATCTGCACTGGTAGCATTTGGTCAGAAATAACCTAACGAATCTTACAGCCAACTGTTGAACAGTGCAGATCCTGATCAGATGGCATGGATGTTCCGGCTGATCTGGATCTACACTGTTCGCCCACGCAATAAAGGTGACACTGTGTCTATGGAGGAAGGTGACACTGTGTCTATGGAGGAAAGGGTTAAACAGAATGACAAAACAGTGAAAGTAAATAATCACATGCTTAATGGTCTGAAATGAGAATTACTGGTACATGTTTAATTTTTATTTAAATACATATGTAATTATGGCACTTTCATCCCCCAAAGCGGCACTTAGATCTGCCACCGTTTAATAAGAGGACCCCACTTATTATTACATCATAAAAGTTTCAAGAGTTTAAGAAATGCAAATTTTATAGATTTAGTCTTAATAATATTTTCTATATTTTTATTGGTAAAAAATTAAGTTTATCAAACTTCCTAATTTTTGACAGACTAAGTAAATTATCTGTGGAACTTATTGCAATTAATATACAAAGAAATTTCCTTTTGTTACTTTTATGGTTTTATCAGCTTGGCTGCAAAATGACAGGTATTTGATAAAGTGTCAAGCCACAGACTGATAAGGGTTTTAGGGGTTTTATTTTTGCATATTTGTTACATAGAATTTTATTGGTTGTTTAAGAAAACCTTTATTTTTATATAGAATAATTTTGTTGAATTTAGTCAGTCTTTATAGAACATAAGTAGGAAAAACAACTTGGAAATTTGTAACTTCATTTTAAGTCTTCAGAATAACTATTGAAATATTACTTGGACAATTATATTGGGATATATGGAATTTTAAAATACTGGATACATAAAGAACAAGAACTGTTTTCTGTGTTGTATTTGACATCATAAAGTATTTATGGAAAGTACTGCTGTTGCCCTCTGCTAAGTAACTGGCAGAATGGACCCCTGGGCAGAGTGAATGTTAAAGAGGTGTGTCTACACATGTGCTTTGAGCTAATTAATTCCCCAACTCCCTGGTCAGCCTCTTATGCTGAAGTAGACCCAGTGTAGACCCCAAAGACAAACAACAAAAATCTCTCTCACTTCATTCTGGTCGCAGGTCACTTACAGACTTTTGCATACATGCAGAGACAATGCAGACGTTTTTTCTTGTATGTTTCTTATTTAATGGGTGAGCAGGTCCATGATTTTTCCTTAAACTAGAAACTTCTCTCTGTTCTCACAACCTAAGCTATTCCCAGCATATCTACTCAATGGAATAAGGCTGTTATCCATAGGTGAACAATGTAGATCCAGAACAACCAGCACAGCTGTGCCATCTTGTCAGGATCTACACTTCACTTTTTGATTCAATAGATAATTTTTGACTAAGAAAATAAAAGTGTAGATCCAGATCAGATAGTGAGGATATGTTATATTTGTTAATATTACACCTTTTTATCATCCATTATAAAGCATAGGCAGACATTTCAACTTTTGTTGCCAGCAGACAGTAAATATATATATTCATGCATCAACTTTGTCTTTTCACACTTTTTAAACACCTTACTTCTTTTTTAGGACAACAAGAAAGAGAACTTGTAGAGTTTTATGAGGGGATATGGAAACTTCTATTTCGACACATCACCCAAAAAGAAATCCAGTATGACTAAACATCTTGCAACTGTCGAGATGGACTGTGTTGTACAACAGATTTGATTATTATCAAAGCATAAAGTGAATGTCACTATGCAGACTTGTCCTGTGAAAGTATTTTGTTTTAAAACTTGAGAAAGTGAAAGACTTTGAAATTAACAAAGCTTTCTTGAAGATATTGGATAAAATATTAAAACTTTATGAAGTTGTCGAGAATATTTCCACAAGCCAGCAGCCAGTAGAGCCTTTTACGTCAGACTCTCTGAAGAATACTACTTCCCAAGCAGGACAGGAACCTCACAGTCTTTCACTAAAACATAGTTGCCAGCAAACATAAAGCAAGAATTCTGTCTCAAGCAAAATTTATGTGTTTCCTGTAATGTCTCCTCACCAAAGCAGCAAGCGTTAAGCATCCAGAGATCCAGATTTGCGAGTAAAGCAGCAAACAGCAAGTCTGCATCCAATGGCAATCAGCAGCCAATGAATCATCTTTAAAACATTTTAAAGACACTAGATCCAGATCAGCCGGAACATCTGTGCCATCTTATCAGGATCTGAACTGGTTGCATTCTTGTCAGTAATAACCTAATGAATCAAAAAGCGAACAGTTTAGATCGTGATCAGACGGCACGGATGTGCCGGCTGTTCTGGATCTAAACTGTTTGCCCACGCAATAAAGGTGTATCTATGAAGGAAAGGGTTAACCCTATACATTTACTTAGATACAACTTTGTACTATGTACTTTCAATGTTTTTAGCTTGATTATTCAAAGAATAGGACTGTGAATCTCAGGCAACTTGCAATGCTATAAGCAAGGTATTTGTGATATGATGATATGTACTTTTCTGTTGTTTTTGTGATATTAAAATAATTTTTTCTAACTACTGTTTGTATTGTATTGTTATTTTCTATATTAAGATTAAATATGAAACAAATCTAAATCTTTAATGTAATCCTGATGTTTTTACATACAAATAGGATTTAACCTTTTACTCCATAGATACACCTTTATTGCATGAACCAACATACTGTAGTAGATCAATATCAGCGAGCACATTTGTGCAGTCTGATTCGGATCAACACTGTTCGCATTTCATTAGTTTATTTCTGTTCAAGATGTGACCAGTTCAGATCTAGATCAGACCACATAATTATATGTGCAGGCTGATCTGGATCAACACTGTTTGCAAACGCTTTTAAACCTGTATACCATTATGTAAAGTAAATGGTTAAACATAGTTGAGTAAAGTATTTACAGTAAGACTGCATGTTCTGGTCTTATTTAAAAAGGTTCTTTTTTTACTTTTGCCAAAGACAAATCATGATAATGGGGATACCATATTTTAGCTATTCCACTCACTTTGTCGTCTGCGCTTTGCTCTAGTCAAAGACCTATATATTACACAGATTCGCACCTCTCTTTAACTGATCTATTAATCTTGTTTTGATACATGGACTGGACGAGAACTTCGTCGTGTGACAAATCGTTATTTTCACTTTATATAATCCGCCATATTGGAGCCGATAATTACGTGTTGACTGGATTTTAATCATGTTTACATCACTTTTAATCGATCTTCATGTTATTATGTTATTTTGATATACTTCTTGAACACATTGATTAAATGATCACATCTTTTTAAGGCCCTTATATGATTGGCATTTCATATTGTATGTTTGATATTTCTGCTGGCTAAGGCACTTTGAACAGTTACATGGTGCAGTTTTGGTGATTTTGATTGTTATATCAATACAACTAAATAGTAAACCTCAGTTTAATCATGTTAATGATGAAGAATATGCATCTTTCTTTAAATTAATGCATGTCAAATTTGTATTTAACATTCATTAAAACAGCATTAATGATAGACAAAATTAACGGCTCTCGGTATCAAAAAATGGCGAGCATGTGATACGAGATAACGCAGGCCGTGTGCAAAGGCAAGAAAATGCGATGATCCATACCTATTTATATATAAATAGGTCTTTGCTGCAGTAAGTGTAAAAAACCTTTTATTATGTATATTGAAAAGCCAATTCAGATGCAGCAAATTTGTACCCATCTTACATAAATCTGAACATACATGTGTAATTCAGGAATGAAATACAAACAAGGAAACAGATTATATCTAGTGACCATCAGTGTAGATCCACATCATCCTGCACATCTGTGCCATCTGTTAAGAATCCACACTGATTCATTCTTGGTCAGAAATAACCTTATGGGACGAGGAGCGACTAGTTTATATCCTAGCTGATGAAACCACAGGGATCTGCGCTCAACAGATCCAGATCTGCATGTACATTCATTAAGTCTGATCAGGATTAACACCTTCACTTATTGGTCAGGTATAAACTTAGGAATGTAGACACGGCTTGGTCAAGAATATAGACACGGCTTGGTCAAGAATAATCTTATAAATCTAGAAGCATTGAATGAAACCCCAATCAGACTCAGTGATGTGTCAGTGTAGATCTAGATTAGCATGCACATCCATGCCGACTGATAAGGATCCTCGTACTGTTCTATTTTCGGTCAAAAATAACCTTTGTGACAAGAAGCGACTAGTTTATTTCCTAACTGATCAAGCCACACAGATGGGAGTCAACTGTAAATCCAGGTCTGTCTGTGCTCTGTGCAGTCTGATCAGGATTTACACCATCCATTTATTGGTCAGGAATAAAACTTTATAAATCTAGACAAAGCTTGGTAAAGAATAATTTTGTGAATTTATAAAAGCAATAGAAAAGCCCCGATCAATCTCATTGCATCTAGTGTAGATCCAGATCTGCATGCACATCCATGCTGTCTGATAAGGATCCACATACTGCTTCATTTTTTGTAAGAAATAACGCAATCAGACGAAATGCGACTATTGTGTATACCATAGCTGACCAAGCTGCAAGGAAGTCAGCACAATGTACGTAGATCCAGATCATTCTGTTCTTTAGTGCTGCCGGATCAGAATTTGCACCAACCACATTTGGTCAAGAATATCCTTATTAAACTAGAACTAGGTAAACTATAAATAAAATCAAACTGACGAATCCACTACCTGTTTTGTACAGTAAAATGAAACTGACGAACCGGATAACTGACGAAGCCACCGTCATCCCCGCCAAATTCATCCGATTTAAAAATGCCGAATACGTTAACAATTAAGTTCGGTTAATAAAATCTTAACCTTCCTCTTGAGTATTAACTGATTTGCGGGGAAAAGACTTTAATAATAATCGTTAAGGGATATATTTAACAAAATCTTTCCTTTGTCGAACTCTTTATTATTTACGTTTCGGCCTACGACCTTTTCAAAACAAAATACAGATTGCCTTGTATGCAAGTGTTACTTTCGTGGACTTGTTTCGGTTTTCATATTAGAGATGACAAATAAACTGTAGAAATGCATTGAGAAATAGCAATTGTTTGGATGTATTCGAGAAATGAATGGCCATTATTACTTTGTTTTGTTCTGATGAATTAACGCTTCACAGTGCGCATTCGTATTGAGATCTCACGGTTCACGGTGCGCATGCGCAATAACATGATCGTTTCACGGTGCGCGTGCTCTGTCGCATCACGCTTCACGGTTTGCGCTACACGCTTCACGCTACACGTTACACGATCGTTATCATTGGTCACAGGGTTTTTCACGCAAAATCGGGGAACTGAATCGCAGGCTTAGCTGTATTGCCTTCAGACATGCGTCTCAAATCAGATTTACATGCACCTCTTATAAATTCCATACCACCGATTATTCAAACTTTAAACAACATTTGACTTACTAATTCGCCACTAATGAACGATTCCTGTTGTTTTTGGGGTCACATGTAAGTCATCGGACCATCTTACAACACCAGTTGGTCCCTGTCCGAACCACTTGAAACCAAACCTTATCGGCTTGCCTCCCTTATCAATGTGTTCTCATGACCGACCCACCAGTACCTTCAGTCCTTTGATTATTCTCAGGTTTTACAATTACGGATTTTAAACAAACAATAAATTAAAGGTAGGATATGACCACTGAAGAATTTAAGCAAGAACAGCAAGAACGGCATCTTTTACCAAAATTTTATTTTTGAAAGTCATTCTCAGATCCTAAAATCTTACATTGTAAATT
>JAZAYU010000075.1:2907483-3096704 GCA_038501625.1 Corbicula japonica | reverse complement strand
TTGCCTGCCAATAAATTTGAAAATTGAAATGTGGTAATTTTTCTAGGTGGGCTATATTGAAAAAAATGGACAAACACAAATTCAGGGTTTGTCCTGGTGATCCGAGTCCAGATGACCGAGGTAAGTTAACATTTATTTATATTCATTAAAGATATTTTTGTTGATTGCTAATTTACTTAACAAGGCTTTTAATTTTGTTAGATCAGTATCGTATCTATTACATTTAACAGTTACTGTTTCAGACGCCATTTTCATAATTTTTACTTGGTGAAAAACAGTCTATTCAGGATACTACGAATCGCGATTTTACGAAAAGCCCGTAAACTCCGAACGAATCGGCTGGTCCCGTCTGTATTCCTTCTTTATTCAATATAAAAAAGATGCGATCGAACGAAATGCGATTTAACAAAAAATGCAATTTAATGAATAATTATGACAGTCCCATAAGCTTATTAACAGTGTAATTAATATGCGATTTAACGAATTTTGGTCAGGCAGGTGATTTTCACGCCTCTGCGAGCGATATCCGTTTTTGTATTGTTAAGGGGTCGCAAACATTGCAAATGACGAAAACAGGCTAAACTTTCAAAAATGAATTTTGGGGGAAATACTCATTGCCACCTAGATTTTAGTAAAGAAATGTATTTAGCTAAGGATGTAGTGAATGTTTGCAAGCTCAATTTAGTCTAATTCATGTTCAAATTACCAAGCATATGCTAAAACAAAAGAAAAACCGTTTGCATGAGAACTCTGAAATTCATGGACAATATACCAAAGGAACTCATACCTGAAATAAGTATATGCTGGTCTACAATATTTAGTGCCAAGTCGTCAAAATAATGTTAGGGTTTTCAAGAAATTAAAGGAAAACTTACTTCCTGCTTCAAACCGAAAGTAGATTTCTAAGTGGAATCGCGACTGGACTGTATTTAATAAATCAGTCTCAGTTGACGCTAATCGTGTGCAGCAGGTGTCGAAATCCTTAAACCTCTCTAATCCACAGCTAGTAAATGTTTGATTTTGTTATCAAATGAATAAACAAATTAGTTTTTAAAACCAAACGGATGTCATTTTTGACAATATTTACTGAAATATAAAGCGTCTTTTACCAAAGCTGCTAAGCAGAAATCTACAAGCCATCTATTCATTTTAAGTATGCGATCACACCATAACTGATGACAAGTGATGGATAACTTCAATAAACTGCATGTGAACATTTTATCAAACGATAATAACGAGAAATAAAGGATCAAATAAAAATTCCAACATATCTTGACTTTTTCATTAATCTTTAAATACAGCAATCTACCAAATTTTACTAATGTTTATTGTAGTAAAGTTTTTCTTTCAGTAACTACAACTACAGCTTCCACCACATCTACCGCGACGACGATGACTACGACTTTACCAACAACAATAGAGTATACTACTAGCACTTATGCACCAACCACTACCATAATCTTTTCCCCAAAGCCAACAACAACTACAACAAGCGAACCTTCAACAACTGCAACACCATCACCAACTCCTAGTTCTACAACATCTACTTCAATGTCAACATCTAGTTCAACCACTGTTACACCATCATCTACTGTAACTTCAATGTCAACTTCTACCATGTCTACCACATTACCATCTTCTACTTCACCAAAACTTTCCTCTACATCCTTTCAACCCTCGACATCACCCTTACCTGCGTCATCCACCAACTCAGGTATTTTCTTTATTGTTCAGTACGTGTACATGGTCAATGTCTACGACATGATTGCATGCACTAACCTCTAACATCACGTGTACTGTTGATAAATATCACGTAACCTATGCAGATAAAGATACTTTGTTACTTTTCTCACTATACTATTTATGTTTTTTCGGTGCTGCGATTTTGGTTTTCGAAGAAAATAAAATGTGACTATGGGCTTCCTTTAGGATCAAAATTAGAGTGCATTATGTCACATATGGTCAGTTAAAACAATGGTCTTTGCAGCGAAGCATAATGAGCGTTTTTTTCTTCTATTTTCGGATGAAGGTTTACAATGTTTAACATTGTAACATAACTATTACCTGTTGTAAACGTCGTTCACCAATACCACTTTCTTGCCTAACGTAAGCAGTCTTTGAACCAAATAAACCTATATAAAATCACACATTTAGGGAAACCACATACAGTTAACGAAAAAGAGAACCTTCTGTATCAGCATCAAAACTTGATAATCCGTCACGAAAACTGAATGTTGAAAGACAAAAGTATGCCCCCTTTTCATTAAGATTTTTCACGAAAACTTCACGATGGCAATAACTTTGCAATTAATAAATATTTCAAAATCAAACATTCAAATTATATTTCATGTGACAATAGGTTAGTGATGAAGACAAAATCATAAGTTCAAGGTCACATTTAAGAGTTATGCCTGCTTTGCCTCGAAAACTTTACGTTGGCTGTAACTTTGCCAATTCCTAGTACTATTTCCTAAACTAATGATATTCTTATAACAAGATTGTTGTGACTTAGCTAAAGTCTATTATTGAATGTCACATCAGAATTAGTTGCGTGTTTGTACTAAGTCGATTCCTACGGGCTCTTGTTAATTGGTTGGTTATTCTGACAAACCTTTATTAGGGGACAAACGTGTTCAAGTTGGCGCCCATCTAGCATGTATAATTGTACTATTCATATGAACTTATTTAAACAAAGTTTCATGTATTCATATGAACTTATTTAAACAAAGTTTCATGTATTCATATGAACTTATTTAGGCAACCTATCCTGTCCGTACAGCGTCCAAGTCGAAGCTTACAGTGAAAAGGGGATAACTTTCCTGAATGATGCAGACAGAAAATGTTACGAACTTGTGCCATTCCTCCGAAGTTGGACATTTGCTGAAGCAGACTGTGTACGTAAAGGAGGACATTTAGCGGCCATTGGGAGTCAGAATGAGGAACTGTTGATATACAAGTACGTTAGAGCTTATGGTCAGCCAGCTTGGATTGGTCTAAATGACAGAAATATTGAGGAACATTTTGAATGGACTTCAGGTAAGCTCGATCTATGATCAAATTTATTTATTCATATATTAGCACAATTAATATAGTCTATTTATTTACTTTTTTTTGCAAGTCCATTAGAGTGCCTATCAAATTATGTGTTGATTAAATTTCTCATATATGTTTAATATCTTTATTTTAGTAACAAAATAAATGTGAATGAATGTTGTTTATTGAAATCGCATTTAGACAGAAAATGGACAGCTCCGACAAACGTCCTTACAAATTAAAAAAGAAAACTCGGAATGTGTGGCGAATTTTTTTTAAAATCTTAAAGAACACTATTACCTCCTTAATAATCATATGGTGTAATTTTTGTAGATTGAGTGGCAGTTTGAAGGAACATAGGGCATGATATTAGTTTCATTTTGGCCTCACAGAACACTTAAACAATATAAAATAGAATGTCGGGTACACCAGAGAAGAAATGTTTCCTGAAAAAGAATTTACATATAAATGTGATTTCATTGAAATTATAAATTATAAAGTGATCATTTCGAAGTCAATAATCCACTTTTTAACTCTTAAACGGTGGCTATCTTCAATAAAACCGGCAGTAAGGGGTTTCAAAATAACTTATAATGCATTCAAAAGTATGTACATATGGAATATTATAACAGTATGCATTCTGTAGGTTCGTATTTTTCGAGTTGTGTATGTAAACAATATCGCGCGAGACCGAAGGTCAAGCGTGATGTGGTTACATACGCAACGAGAAATAATACGAACCTACAGAATGCATACTGTCATAATGTTCCTCTTATTATATACCCTTCTCGCTCAAAACAAATTTAAATAAACTAAACAACAAAATTTTAGTCAAAAACGTGGTATACATAATAGCAGAAATAAAAATAGTAACGCGATAGTAAATTTATGAAAGGCGTAGAAAAGTTATGAATGGCGTAAAAATACCGTAACGTTTGTAAACCTGCTACGGAAATTTCCTATTTTGGAGTTCGTTATGTGGCGGAAAATTACGACAACCTACCGTGACGTTGTATATGACGTTACATATAACACGGAAAGCTGGACATTGTTCGATACGGAATTTCTAATCTGACGAGTTGCATCAATTTTGCGGATTAACGATGCACTATTCTAAAATCATTCATGGGTATATAATAAAAAGTTTAATGAGTTTATCACAAAGTGTATTATTTTTCAATAGCTGGCGTACTACTTCGTGAATTGTGAAGTTTTATAACATTTACTATTCATTCTTTAAAAAAACGTACTTATCAATGCGAAATTAAAAATAACAATGCCATTTTATTTCTCCGTGCAACAACTTATATTCCCTGGACCAGTAAGAAAGAAAACATATTTTGCGAAATACTAGAAAGAGGTAAAAACACATATTCTTTACCAAGTTGAATTGCAATGAAAACAATCGTCTACATGTACTCACAACACATTGATTTAGGACTGGCATACTTAAATAGTATGGACATTGATTTACGGATATTGTCGCCGATTTGCACTCACAACCGAGCGATACCGAAATGGTATGAAACATACATATCAGATATAGCTACAGAAAACACAACCTCGATCAATTTCAAATAGGACACAACAAATTCTTAAAGAATAAGAGAACCCGAGGGGTTGCCGCCTTGTACAGGGAAATGAATAGCAGCAAAATAAAATAGGATTCACTTACTTAAAAAGACTTAAAATGGCTAAAAAAGGCTTAAAAGGTAAAGGCAAATATCCCGTATCTAGAAGAGTCACATTATTAATGAAAGCAAGGCTTTGTTTTAAAAAATGTTCTTTCTTAAACTTAAATTATTTATTTTGAATTATCCCCTTAAACTGCAACAACATTACACATGCACTACTAATTAAAGGTTTTCTTGGAAAAAAATCTAAAACAGCATTCATGTTGGTGAATAAACTCCGACCATTGTTCTGTAAGTAACAAACAAAATTGTATACAGAGATCAAGCAAATGAATATACATCCATAATTGAATAACAATAAATTTACCACAGGGGAACCTCTATCGTACGAGAACTGGTACTCGGGTAGGAACACGACTGGATCTCACTTCACAGAAGATTGTGTTGCTATGCAGGATCCGGCTGGATCCTGGAATGATGAAGAGTGTCAGACCTTCTTGGCATACGTCTGTGAATTTGGTATATATCCATTTTATTCAGTTCATCATTTAAGACTCACAAGCATCGTTTTTATCATCAACAGGAGAATGTATCTTCTTAGCAGTATGATTAATATAATCACAATTTAAACAATTTATACAAAATAAACATCAACAGGGCCAGAAAAAAAATTGATAAAAGTATTTATGGTTATTTCGCTGTAGATGCTGTGTTTGGTAACCAATTCATTCCAACGAGCACCCTGACATCTACAAGAATGTCAACATCTACCAGTATGTCAACGACTACACGACAATCAAGTATAAGTATGTAATTGTTTCCACGTATGTGCTGTGTTGAACGTTTTGACCCTGTCAATGAATTGATGTCACGAAAGATATCGAAATACTTCATAGATATCCCGCATCTAGACTTGATTTGATTGGCAATGTTGTATACTTAATTATGTAACTTGTTTTTTCATTATTACTTCTTTTTAAACATTTGCCTTAAAAAAATAAATAAGTCCTTTAAATACACATCTTACAAAATTCCTCAATCAAATTACGAAAGACATTAAGTATATAATGCATTTCATAATTACTACATCCCTTGAAGTCTCTTCCACAAATAAACTCAAATTTACCTGTCTGAGAAAGCGGACATACATTACACAATAAAATGGTGAAAACCAGATAATTTAGATATTAAAACATTATCTGGACAAGCACTTATGATTAGATGATTTTTAAATTAATTTGATTGTAATTGTTTCACAAGGTTCTACAGACGGTGTAACCTGCCCAGCATCCATACAGTCTGCAGCCCAAAGAGACGGTGCGGAATTATTTACCAACTGGTATGACAAGAAATGTTACGAGTTTGTGAAGAGCACGCTCTCGTGGGATAGAGCCGAGAACCATTGCAAGGCCCTTGGCGGTCATTTAGTCACAATCGGGGATTACATAGAAGAAGATATTATTTATAGGCGCGTGAAGGCATATGGTCACGATGTCTGGATCGGTCTTAATGACCAAGACAGCGAAGAAAACTTCAAATGGTCATCCGGTAATTGCTTACTCTGTCATCAAATTTGATTTTTTTATGTTTCTCTTGACGATACGAATATTCCATTTTAGTGTACTGTGTGGTTGCTGTCAGTTGTTGTTAGTGCCATTGCTTAATTTTTAAAAAAATACCTATTTAATATTTATCATGTTGCATTTATTTAAAAGGAAATATAAATCATTGATACGAGAATTTGGTAACCCAATTATGAATCCAATTACGAAAAAAGTAAAAAAGTGAAATAGGCATATCAGGAATGGTCACATATTACATACAAAACAGCATCTACCATCAGCACCATCCAAACTGTACCAAGACCGGCCCATAGTTTTCATTGCTTTCTTCTAGTATATTTGGACGGTTAAAATTAAGAAAAGGAATACAACTATTCCTGGCAAATGATAGATTTAGATTTATACTTTAACACATTTATGTTGTTCTATAAATGACATCATTGTGACATGATTGTATTTTTCCTATTTTTAAAGGCGAGCCAGTCACGTACGAGAACTGGCATACTGGAAGAAAAGACTTCTTATTTCATGGAATAGAAGATTGTGTGGCAATGGGTCCCTTGACAGGCACTTGGGAAGACATGTCCTGTTTAAATGCCCGTGCATACATCTGTGAATTTGGTATGTCAAATACATTCGAGAATCGATTCATGAGTTATTCAAAGATAACATATGAACGAGAGAAAAAGTCTGGTTCAATTAAGCTGTAAATAGTTATATGCAGAACATGTTTACAATCACACCACTCAAAAACTCAAAATCATTAATAATTCCATTTGTTAAGAAAACAGCCCGACACAAAAACGATGATGCACTATTTAAAATAAACAATATGAATTCAATTATAAGTTTGCAATTGAATATTATTTTAGATGCAGTCAATGGTGTTGACAGTTCTCTAACAACGATGTCACATATGACTGGACCATCTGCCGACGGTATTTACAATATAATCAGTCATTTAGTGCAAGCAATATCTAATATCCAAGTTTGTATGATTCCACAAAAACCTACTTTCATGGTTACTAGATGAATATTTGAAACATATAAAATGGTGATAGTCATGTGATGTTTACGGTGACAAAAATGTATTATCTTCTTCTTCGTCTTCTTTGAATGTGAGTTTTAAATATATAGTGTTTTTAGCATAATGCATACTAATTTATGGAATTCATGGATCAAAGATAACGGTTACATTGTAAAACATTACAAAAAATCAACAAAAATTAAATTGTTTCCGAATTTTAAATTGTTTTTGGGTCGGTCGTTTACGACCGATCCAGAGTAAGCGGGTTTCTGACAGGCGTTTTCAGTTACTGCAAGCCTGAGAAAATAGTTCTGAATATTACAAGGTGATCGCTGAAATTCAATGGTGAAGAGTTGTAATGCCGTGCAAAATGATAAGTTCTATCATTTTGACAGTGAAAAAAATCCGCAAAAATTATAATTGGTAGAAAAGGAACACATGGAACGTCAAACAATTTTTTGAGTAATTGACACGCATGAGTAATTAACGCGCATGAATACAGACGCGAGGAAAGAAGTTCCGTTTTCCTGTCCGCCATTTTGGTAGAGACGACGTTGGAAAGACGGAGACCGAGAAATCGACATTAAATAACCGGACAGTGAGTATTTGTTTAGATATTTTCGTGTTGTTATGATTTTCTAACATCCTGCTAACATTTTAAGGTATTTTGAAAGAAGCATTGGTCTTAATAAATTGTATTTCTCAAAATTGAAACTATGTGGTGGATTTGTTAGTTGACGTTTGCAATGGAGTGATTTGGCCCTTGATTGGTTATGAATCTGCATTTATTTGTGTTATAAGGTTTGCTTTATAATTAGCTTGTACATCACCTATTTCGCCCGTAATTTTTTCCCATTAAAATCTATGCGTATGAAGGAAATAGACCTCTGACAGGTTAGCTGGCCGTCGTCCATGTTGGGATAGGATCGGGTAATCGTTTGGTTTTGGAGGTTGCTTTCGGCATCCATTTTAACAATACCTGATGAGGTTCACACAAATTTGGCTCGCAGCCCATTTTGTTTATCGAGGTCGTTTGTGGTTTCATAAATTGAGGCGGTAGTTGGCGAGTCGATTAAGAACTGTACAACGTTCGACTGTGTACCGAAGGTGGAACAATTTAAACTGTCTTATCTTGTTTTGATACGTGGACTGGACGAGAACTTCGTCGTGTGACAAATCCTTCTTTTCACTTTATATAATCCGCCATATTGGAGCCGATAATTACGTGTTGACAGGATTTTAAACATGTTTACATCACTTTTAATCGATCTTCATGTTATTATGTTATTTTGCAGAAAAGATTTTACCATTAAAAATAACAAAAATAAAAATCCAACTGATCAGGATCTGCACTGTTTGTTTTTTGATTACTAGGTTATTGAGTTTCTGATTAAGATGTGACCAGTGTAGGTCCAGATCAAACAGAATGTGCCAGCTGATCTGGATCTACTTGGGTCACACATGTATTAAAAGGCGTGTAATTATATGACATAAAGGGTTAATCATCTCTATTACTTCAATCAATGGGATATGGCTCATATTCCATGTGCAACCAGGATGAATGCAGGTCATACAGCACATCCAAGCAGTCTTATCTGAATCTAGACTGGTGGCTTCTTGTTTATCTAATCCTTTTTTTCTGAAAACAAGCATTGAAGACCTTGATCGGTGATATCCAGGCTGATCTGGATCTTTAGTGTTCACCCATGTGATTTAAGCTGTATCTTTGAGCTGAAAGTTTAACATTTTGAAAAGAATACTGGAATCCATTGCTTTTGCACAGGTTTTACAAATTGATAATCTGATTGATTATCATTCCGCAGGGCTTTTCATAAAAAAAATGGGAAAAGGCCCTGACCTTTCCAATTGGGAAATTTATGCGCAATAATTGTTTATATTGGGAAAACAAAATTAATTGAAAGATGTGTTATACTTTATGAAATTGAATAGAAATAGGTATTTTTAACTTAAATCTAATTTATTATGCACTTTATTTTCCAGACTTCAATTTTCAAACAATCCTCCCAGGAGTTTAAACCATTTTTGGACATCTTACGTAGCATTTTGGGAAGAGTTTCTGCCACAATTGGGAAAAAAATACTATATTTTTGGATTGGGACGAGGCCTTTTATAGGCCTCTGTTATATAAGGATGAAAAGCCCCGTTCCGGAAATATCAAGTTACTTAATAATATTAATTTGTAACAGACATGGGGCGAATTATTTTTAAAAGTAATGCATTAAATTAGCATTATTTGCCAAATTTGTGCATTAAATTAAATTAGCATTACTATATTTTGAGAAAGAAATGCATTCAATTAGCATTATTTCAAAAAGTAATGCATTAAATTAAGCATTTTTCGCACAAGTGAACTGACAAAAAAATAAAAAGTCAACTGTCAGGGATCATCTTAAAAAAAATCACACCAAAGTTTAATAATATTAAACAAAGTATCAATCTGAAAGTGTGAAGAGCTAAAGTGACAGCTCAAGAACTTACAACAAAACCATTCTCAGTACACATAGATTAGTACAGGTTTAATTTTTTACACCCTTTTTTTTATCTTTGACTTATTGCTGCTTTCACACATTTAGAGTGTTGTATTGACAAAGGACTACACAGGCAACTTATCTAATTAAATTATTATGTCACCTGCATCTGCATTATTTGCTGATTTTCTGAAATCTGACATAGCCTCTAATATTTTTACAATGACAAATGAATCAGTCACCATAATTTGAATAAATGGTTTGAAAAATTACTTCCTTTGAGAGTGAAAGTTAGAGTTTTGTGCAAGTCTGAAAGTTTAATTTGATTTCGATAATACCTTATTTCAGAACAACATTTTTGGTATTTTGCACTGCAAATTTCTACCAGTAACATTTTCAGGAATATATTAAGTGTTTGACAATTGGTGGGAAATATCTCGTCTCAATGATTGTGTACAGAGAAATGATTTAAAAGTGCTGTCTTTGTTGACAGAGCTTTAAAGATCACTGGCTTTTTAGTTGTTTAACGTTAGCATTTTCTTATGACAACTAAGCTTAAGATCTCATTGCTTAATTATAAAAAATGTTCAAACTTTACAATATTCTGTTGAATAGGCTTAACTTAAAGTCTGTATCTTGTTTTACTATTAGTAAACATATATCAAAACACTTAACTGTCATAATCATATTTTTCTCTTGCTATACATAAGATATATGTAACAGACTAATAACATGTTAAATATTTAGAGCATCTTTGCATAAAAAAAGTTACTGTTAATATAAATATTATTTAATAAAATGAATCAACAAAATCCAATAGTAAACACAATCCAATTAATGCTCAATAATGCTAAGCATTACAGCATTTTGGTATAGGTAATGCATTAAATTGGCATTAAAATAATGCTAAATCTGTTGCATTAATCATTACCTTGCATTACTGACAAAAAGTAATGCATTATTAATGCATTAGCATTAAATGCATTAATCATGTCTGATTTGTAAATGGACCAGTGCTATTGGTTTGTGAAAAAAGCATCATTATGACATTATTAAATGTTACTAAAATAATTGTAACAGTTGTGACTACTGCATCATAGATAAATAAGTGCTTAAAACATAATAATTATATTGCTTCACATTCATGACCTTATGCATAATTCTTTATTTAATTTTAAAAATAATAGGAAATAAATGTATATGATTTAACCCATTCCTCTATCTTTTTAAGCATTTTTATGCATGAGCAACCTGTATAGATCCAGATCATCAGCCGGCACATCTGTGCAATCTGGTCAGGATCTGCACTGGTAGCATTTGGTCAGAAATAACCTAACGAATCTTACAGCCAACTGTTGAACAGTGCAGATCCTGATCAGATGGCATGGATGTTCCGGCTGATCTGGATCTACACTGTTCGCCCACGCAATAAAGGTGACACTGTGTCTATGGAGGAAGGTGACACTGTGTCTATGGAGGAAAGGGTTAAACAGAATGACAAAACAGTGAAAGTAAATAATCACATGCTTAATGGTCTGAAATGAGAATTACTGGTACATGTTTAATTTTTATTTAAATACATATGTAATTATGGCACTTTCATCCCCCAAAGCGGCACTTAGATCTGCCACCGTTTAATAAGAGGACCCCACTTATTATTACATCATAAAAGTTTCAAGAGTTTAAGAAATGCAAATTTTATAGATTTAGTCTTAATAATATTTTCTATATTTTTATTGGTAAAAAATTAAGTTTATCAAACTTCCTAATTTTTGACAGACTAAGTAAATTATCTGTGGAACTTATTGCAATTAATATACAAAGAAATTTCCTTTTGTTACTTTTATGGTTTTATCAGCTTGGCTGCAAAATGACAGGTATTTGATAAAGTGTCAAGCCACAGACTGATAAGGGTTTTAGGGGTTTTATTTTTGCATATTTGTTACATAGAATTTTATTGGTTGTTTAAGAAAACCTTTATTTTTATATAGAATAATTTTGTTGAATTTAGTCAGTCTTTATAGAACATAAGTAGGAAAAACAACTTGGAAATTTGTAACTTCATTTTAAGTCTTCAGAATAACTATTGAAATATTACTTGGACAATTATATTGGGATATATGGAATTTTAAAATACTGGATACATAAAGAACAAGAACTGTTTTCTGTGTTGTATTTGACATCATAAAGTATTTATGGAAAGTACTGCTGTTGCCCTCTGCTAAGTAACTGGCAGAATGGACCCCTGGGCAGAGTGAATGTTAAAGAGGTGTGTCTACACATGTGCTTTGAGCTAATTAATTCCCCAACTCCCTGGTCAGCCTCTTATGCTGAAGTAGACCCAGTGTAGACCCCAAAGACAAACAACAAAAATCTCTCTCACTTCATTCTGGTCGCAGGTCACTTACAGACTTTTGCATACATGCAGAGACAATGCAGACGTTTTTTCTTGTATGTTTCTTATTTAATGGGTGAGCAGGTCCATGATTTTTCCTTAAACTAGAAACTTCTCTCTGTTCTCACAACCTAAGCTATTCCCAGCATATCTACTCAATGGAATAAGGCTGTTATCCATAGGTGAACAATGTAGATCCAGAACAACCAGCACAGCTGTGCCATCTTGTCAGGATCTACACTTCACTTTTTGATTCAATAGATAATTTTTGACTAAGAAAATAAAAGTGTAGATCCAGATCAGATAGTGAGGATATGTTATATTTGTTAATATTACACCTTTTTATCATCCATTATAAAGCATAGGCAGACATTTCAACTTTTGTTGCCAGCAGACAGTAAATATATATATTTATGCATCAACTTTGTCTTTTCACACTTTTTAAACACCTTACTTCTTTTTAAGGACAACAAGAAAGAGAACTTGTAGAGTTTTATGAGGGGATATGGAAACTTCTATTTCGACACATCACCCAAAAAGAAATCCAGTATGACTAAACATCTTGCAACTGTCGAGATGGACTGTGTTGTACAACAGATTTGATTATTATCAAAGCATAAAGTGAATGTCACTATGCAGACTTGTCCTGTGAAAGTATTTTGTTTTAAAACTTGAGAAAGTGAAAGACTTTGAAATTAACAAAGCTTTCTTGAAGATATTGGATAAAATATTAAAACTTTATGAAGTTGTCGAGAATATTTCCACAAGCCAGCAGCCAGTAGAGCCTTTTACGTCAAACAGTCTAAAGAGCTATTATTATGCACACATCAAGGCATATTCTCCATCCAGCAAGAAACTACTTAATTTAAGCTACTGATTGAAGACTCCTCTGAAGAATACTACTTCCCAAGCAGGACAGGAACCTCACAGTCTTTCACTAAAACATAGTTGCCAGCAAACATAAAGCAAGAATTCTGTCTCAAGCAAAATTTATGTGTTTCCTGTAATGTCTCCTCACCAAAGCAGCAAGCGTTAAGCATCCAGAGATCCAGATTTGCGAGTAAAGCAGCAAACAGCAAGTCTGCATCCAATGGCAATCAGCAGCCAATGAATCATCTTTAAAACATTTTAAAGACACTAGATCCAGATCAGCCGGAACATCTGTGCCATCTTATCAGGATCTGAACTGGTTGCATTCTTGTCAGTAATAACCTAATGAATCAAAAAGCGAACAGTTTAGATCGTGATCAGACGGCACGGATGTGCCGGCTGTTCTGGATCTAAACTGTTTGCCCACGCAATAAAGGTGTATCTATGAAGGAAAGGGTTAACCCTATACATTTACTTAGATACAACTTTGTACTATGTACTTTCAATGTTTTTAGCTTGATTATTCAAAGAATAGGACTGTGAATCTCAGGCAACTTGCAATGCTATAAGCAAGGTATTTGTGATATGATGATATGTACTTTTCTGTTGTTTTTGTGATATTAAAATAATTTTTTCTAACTACTGTTTGTATTGTATTGTTATTTTCTATATTAAGATTAAATATGAAACAAATCTAAATCTTTAATGTAATCCTGATGTTTTTACATACAAATAGGATTTAACCTTTTACTCCATAGATACACCTTTATTGCATGAACCAACATAGTAGATCAATATCAGCGAGCACATTTGTGCAGTCTGATTCGGATCAACACTGTTCGCATTTCATTAGTTTATTTCTGTTCAAGATGTGACCAGTTCAGATCTAGATCAGACCACATAATTATATGTGCAGGCTGATCTGGATCAACACTGTTTGCAAACGCTTTTAAACCTGTATACCATTATGTAAAGTAAATGGTTAAACATAGTTGAGTAAAGTATTTACAGTAAGACTGCATGTTCTGGTCTTATTTAAAAAGGTTCTTTTTTTACTTTTGCCAAAGACAAATCATGATAATCGGGATACCATATTTTAGCTATTCCACTCACTTTGTCGTCTGCGCTTTGCTCTAGTCAAAGACCTATATATTACACAGATTCGCACCTCTCTTTAACTGATCTATTAATCTTGTTTTGATACATGGACTGGACGAGAACTTCGTCGTGTGACAAATCGTTATTTTCACTTTATATAATCCGCCATATTGGAGCCGATAATTACGTGTTGACTGGATTTTAATCATGTTTACATCACTTTTAATCGATCTTCATGTTATTATGTTATTTTGATATACTTCTTGAACACATTGATTAAATGATCACATCTTTTTAAGGCCCTTATATGATTGGCATTTCATATTGTATGTTTGATATTTCTGCTGGCTAAGGCACTTTGAACAGTTACATGGTGCAGTTTTGGTGATTTTGATTGTTATATCAATACAACTAAATAGTAAACCTCAGTTTAATCATGTTAATGATGAAGAATATGCATCTTTCTTTAAATTAATGCATGTCAAATTTGTATTTAACATTCATTAAAACAGCATTAATGATAGACAAAATTAACGGCTTTCGGTATCAAAAAATGGCGAGCATGTGATACGAGATAACGCAGGCCGTGTGCAAAGGCAAGAAAATGCGATGATCCATACCTATTTATATATAAATAGGTCTTTGCTGCAGTAAGTGTAAAAAACCTTTTATTATGTATATTGAAAAGCCAATTCAGATGCAGCAAATTTGTACCCATCTTACATAAATCTGAACATACATGTGTAATTCAGGAATGAAATACAAACAAGGAAACAGATTATATCTAGTGACCATCAGTGTAGATCCACATCATCCTGCACATCTGTGCCATCTGTTAAGAATCCACACTGATTCATTCTTGGTCAGAAATAACCTTATGGGACGAGGAGCGACTAGTTTATATCCTAGCTGATGAAACCACAGGGATCTGCGCTCAACAGATCCAGATCTGCATGTACATTCATTAAGTCTGATCAGGATTAACACCTTCACTTATTGGTCAGGTATAAACTTAGGAATGTAGACACGGCTTGGTCAAGAATATAGACACGGCTTGGTCAAGAATAATCTTATAAATCTAGAAGCATTGAATGAAACCCCAATCAGACTCAGTGATGTGTCAGTGTAGATCTAGATTAGCATGCACATCCATGCCGACTGATAAGGATCCTCGTACTGTTCTATTTTCGGTCAAAAATAACCTTTGTGACAAGAAGCGACTAGTTTATTTCCTAACTGATCAAGCCACACAGATGGGAGTCAACTGTAAATCCAGGTCTGTCTGTGCTCTGTGCAGTCTGATCAGGATTTACACCATCCATTTATTGGTCAGGAATAAAACTTTATAAATCTAGACAAAGCTTGGTAAAGAATAATTTTGTGAATTTATAAAAGCAATAGAAAAGCCCCGATCAATCTCATTGCATCTAGTGTAGATCCAGATCTGCATGCACATCCATGCTGTCTGATAAGGATCCACATACTGCTTCATTTTTTGTAAGAAATAACGCAATCAGACGAAATGCGACTATTGTGTATACCATAGCTGACCAAGCTGCAAGGAAGTCAGCACAATGTACGTAGATCCAGATCATTCTGTTCTTTAGTGCTGCCGGATCAGAATTTGCACCAACCACATTTGGTCAAGAATATCCTTATTAAACTAGAACTAGGTAAACTATAAATAAAATCAAACTGACGAATCCACTACCTGTTTTGTACAGTAAAATGAAACTGACGAACCGGATAACTGACGAAGCCACCGTCATCCCCGCCAAATTCATCCGATTTAAAAATGCCGAATACGTTAACAATTAAGTTCGGTTAATAAAATCTTAACCTTCCTCTTGAGTATTAACTGATTTGCGGGGAAAAGACTTTAATAATAATCATAAGGGATATATTTAACAAAATCTTTCCTTTGTCGAACTCTTTATTATTTACGTTTCGGCCTACGACCTTTTCAAAACAAAATACAGATTGCCTTGTATGCAAGTGTTACTTTCGTGGACTTGTTTCGGTTTTCATATTAGAGATGACAAATAAACTGTAGAAATGCATTGAGAAATAGCAATTGTTTGGATGTATTCGAGAAATGAATGGCCATTATTACTTTGTTTTGTTTTGATGAATTAACGCTTCACAGTGCGCATTCGTATTGAGATCTCACGGTTCACGGTGCGCATGCGCAATAACATGATCGTTTCACGGTGCGCGTGCTCTGTCGCATCACGCTTCACGGTTTGCGCTACACGCTTCACGCTACACGTTACACGATCGTTACCATTGGTCACAGGGTTTTTCACGCAAAATCGGGGAACTGAATCGCAGGCTTAGCTGTATTGCCTTCAGACATGCGTCTCAAATCAGATTTACATGCACCTCTTATAAATTCCATACCACCGATTATTCAAACTTTAAACAACATTTGACTTACTAATTCGCCACTAATGAACGATTCCTGTTGTTTTTGGGGTCACATGTAAGTCATCGGACCATCTTACAACACCAGTTGGTCCCTGTCCGAACCACTTGAAACCAAACCTTATCGGCTTGCCTCCCTTATCAATGTGTTCTCATGACCGACCCACCAGTACCTTCAGTCCTTTGATTATTCTCAGGTTTTACAATTACGGATTTTAAACAAACAATAAATTAAAGGTAGGATATGACCACTGAAGAATTTAAGCAAGAACAGCAAGAACGGCATCTTTTACCAAAATTTTATTTTTGAAAGTCATTCTCAGATCCTAAAATCTTACATTGTAAATTTGACGGATATTTTTAATTATCGAAATTTCTAAACACTCTGCAGGGTGTCCTGTTTTAAAACAACGCTGTCAAAGGGCATCTTTGTAACAAAATCCTGCATGCATTCAAAAACATCCTTAAGTAGCTAGATAACCTTTCTAGTACAACGAACCCAGCAAGCATTATATATCGAGCCAACATTGGACCGATAATGTCTTCAATATCGGCCCATCATCAGAAATAGATATCGGCCCACAATCGGCCTTGCAAAGTTGATGTTATATCGGCCCAACATACTTTCCGACATCAAGCCGATATTGTTCCTAGATAAAATCGACATCGGCCCATCATCAGATTTTTATATTGGCCCGTCATCAGATTTTTATATCGACCCATCATCAGATTTTTATATCCACCCATCATCAGATTTCTATATCCACCCATCATCAGATTTCTATATCAGCTTGGCATCAAATTTCATTATCGGCTCTAGAAAAGAGCATTTTCCCCTGCACAGTCATTCTTGCAAAAATTTACACAATGATTCAAAAATTCAGATAAAATGTGATCTTTTCACTTGGCTCATCTAAAAATCTTTAATCGTTTAATAAACTTTATCTAATCATATTTTGATTTTGCATAGAACAAAGTCGCGAAATATTGTGACAATTGTAAACTGATGTGCCAGCACATTTACTGCAACAGTAACATAATAAAACGGAAAGAAAAATGACTGAAAATAGGAACAACAATAAATGACTTAGTAAAAAAGCTTACTGGCAATTACCGAATATATCACTGAAAGTATTGCGATTTTAAATTTCGTGTTGCATACGTCGGAGCTAGTCCCTAAGTGAATGAAGAGAATAAACTAATTAAAAGTTAAACATTTTTGTCCGAATAATTTCACAATATTAATTTTTTTACCAGATCGAATTTTAAAAATAAATAAAGAACATAAAATTACCGGTTTCCAACGTGTCTTCTTCATTTCTGTATCTGACATCCTCCCCGCAGAGTTGTCGATTTTTGGATGTACGTTCGTATATCACACCGCAATTGGGCCGATATTGAAAGATCCGACTTTTTAAAATAAGAATTAGTATGAGAAATTGACGCTAAAATTTGACGGAAAATATGGCAAATATCAATAAAATATAGAACGGAACATATTTTCACTATATAATTGCACTATACAGTTGGATGCTTATATCGTGAATATATCGGACCAATAACATAAACTGATATCAGCAAGCCTATATTGGCCTGATATACCTGTGCTTGCTGGGAAACACCAGATGCTTTTGTAAATTGTTGAAAAATATTTAAAGGTAAAAGAAACAAATTCCCAATAGAAATTGGCCACACTGAATTATATTTGTCTCAATAGAAACAGCAGTTTTATGTTTTCCAGATTTATTTTAGGAGATATATCAAGATGTCAAGCGAGTGTCCAACATCTAGCCAGCAGAGACAATGCAGTTTTAGCCCAGCATGATAACTACTGCTACGAGCTGATTACTAATGTAAAAGTTAGCTGGCAGAACGGGGAAGACATGTGCACCAGCAGAGGAGGACATCTTGCACACATCAGCAGTTCTATTGAACAGGTGTTTGTGCAAGCATTTATGCAGAGACACTCTCCACAGCACGCAGTGTGGATCGGTTTGCATGACACTAATGTTGAAGGCGTATTTGAATGGACGTCAGGTAAACAAATACGATAATTAACGAAGTATATAAACTATATATTGATTCGATTTGTAAAGCAGAATTAATAAAACAAACCATACTGTTGCATTCAAAGACGCGAATTCATCTGCATCGTTTACTGATTCAAACAGTGTATATTTTTACAATTTCAAACAATGTATGTTTACCTTAGTTTTATAAATCAAGAATTTACTTACTTACTTACTTACTAGGTTTTGATATGTCTTACAAAATATAACGCGCTATTCTTATTGCATTGTTTTGATCGATGAAACAACAGCTTTATATATTAATAGTTATTTTATTTTAATAAAATATAGGATTCTTTGAATGTAGGTGACAGTGTTCGTTACACTCACTGGATACCTGGACATATAAGCAACTTTGAGACTTCCCGAACTGAAGATTGTGTGGTATATGTACCTTATCAGAATGGCTACTGGGATGATATCCCGTGTGGAGATGATATATTTGGTTTAGGAAAATTATATCCAATTTTGTGTGAATACAGTAAGTTGTCGAATTAGATGGGTTTGGATTTAAAATCGTTAAGGACACCTACGACATGTAATAGATAACCATAGCGAATTAAAATGTGAATATGAAGTGCCAACTAAACAATCTCCTTAACCTTGCTTTACCTGTATACCAATTAATTATATTAATCATATATTTAAGACAAATCCCATATTATTGTATCTCCTTAACCTTGCTTTAACCGTATACCAATTAATTATAATAAGCATATATTTAAGACAAATCCCATATTATTGTATCTCCTTAACCTTGCTTTACCTGTATACCAATTAATTATATTAATCACATATTTAAGACAAATCCCATATTATTGTATCTCCTTAACCTTGCTTTAACTGTATACCAATTAATTATATTAATCGTATATTTAAGACAAATCCCATATTATTGTATCTCCTTAACCTTGCTTTAACTGTATACCAATTAAAATTATATTAATCCTTTATTTAAGACAAATCCCATATTATTGTATCTCCTTAACCGTGCTTTACCTATATACAAATTAATTATATTAATCATATATTTAAGACAAATCCCACATTATTGTGCAGTTTAAGGTTATTTCATTCATCATTTTGTGTCGATGAGGTGAAAATTCACAAGAGAGAAATGTTGCCGTCTTAGCAGCCTTAGTCTCCTTTAGTCTCATACTACAACCTACAGTCAAACCTTTCTTTAACAGCCACCCAAGGGAGTGGCGAAAAGTGGCTGCTGAAGACAGGTGGTTGTTTAAGACAGTAAAAATTAGAACAAAATGTCAGTTGAGGTCATATTCAAACTGGCTGTTTAAGACAGGTGGTTGATACTCGCAGGTGGCTGTCAAGGCAGGTTTCTCTCTATTTGTCTTATTCTGACAAGCTTTTGTGAAACCATGAAAAAATGCACATACTGCATATAAACTCCTGTCTAATGGCATCTACGTACCAGTTGATAGAAAAGGTGAAATATCAGTTGAGGTCATATTCAAACTGGCTGTTTAAGACAGGTGGTTGATACTTGCAGGTGGCTGTCAAGGCAGGTTTCTCTCTATTTGTCTTATTCTGACAAGCTTTTGTGAAACCATGAAAAAATGCACATACTGCATATAAACTCCTGTCTAATGGCATCTACGTACCAGTTGATAGAAAAGGTGAAATATGCGCATAAGGAAACACAGAAAACACAGCCGACCCAGGCAGGAAAAAAGTAGAGAGGGAAAGCGAGCACAGATTTATAAAATGATCAGTTATAAAGATCCTTAAACAACGTAGCGAAGTCATTAAACATTTGACAACAAACAATTAACGTAGCTTAGTCGTTAAACATTTGACAACAAACAATTAACGTAGCTTAGTCGTTAAACATTTTACATTCTGTACACTTAACAACTTTTCTAAGTATACATTTTCGAACTGGGGCATTACTGGCTTGATAATTAAGCTATTGCTTTAAAACTTTAAATTAAAATGCAATAAATACTAACTGATTTATATGAAACAAAAAATATCTTTAAAAAAAGATAAACGGCGTTGATGGAAAATATTTTTATATATAAGAAAGAAAGAAATAAAGAGCGTGCAAAAATTTCGTCTGGTGATAATACGTCGATTAAAGAAGAGTGTCTAACATTAACTGTACATTTATTCAGTTTCAATAAAAATACCTCTTGTGGAGTTAGTACTAATGACGAATAAATGTTATTAAAATACAATAAATGAAAATAATAACAACTTGTTACAACAGCCAAATCTACCAACTTTTACGTAAATTAACTTTAAAAAAAGTGTCCCTCCCGAGTATTGAACCCGGAGCCTCCGCTTGAGAGGCGAGTGTGATAACCACTACACCTAGGCGATTTGAATATCTGGACTAGAAATTAACAATCAGTATGAAAGGAACTAGAAAGGAGCCAGTAAGAACCAGAAATATCTGCACTTCTCTTTCGTTTTACACTGTGTATTGTACTCGAGTGTTTACCTGACACCCATGAATATTCTATATAAAATCGTATTTAAGCCATCAATTGACTTAACTGGTTATTTATACCGTAAATATATTTTTCTCCAATACAACTATCGCTTTTAAAAACGAAAATGCCCGAACATATAAGTGCCATGTAAATACTAACACACAATATAAAAGTCGTTACGGTAATCATTAACGAGACCCACTAATAACCAATCAAAATAATCTATTTGATTTTCCCGCTGCATAATAAGTTTTATTTACAATATTTCATTGGTCGAAAAACTAGGTCAAAAGTGAGCTTAGACAGCTAACGCCGAAAAATGGTCGAATTTAACAGGCATATTGGAAAACTAAAAGATAGGCGACTACATTTTATGCATTCAAACTGAATTGCCCCAAAAGTGGGTTGGACTATAAACAGTTATGAAACATTAAGATTAGAATGAAATGAATTTGATTAAGCAGATAGAGAAGAATAACATATTTCTATGTTCCAAATGTTCATTTATATGTATGCGTAATTCGTTTATTAAGTTGAACATCCGCTTCATTAACTGATTTTGTGATTTTGTATTCTCTTGGTGTCAGTATTCTAAATGATTTTGAGCAGTCAGTTGTCTGTCATTTTAAATGAAGTTTTACTAATAAATCAGTAAGTATCCATTGCATGGTTTATTAAAAGTTTTAGGGCAATAGCCCAAAAATCAAGCCAGTAATGCCCCAGTACGAAGGTGTATACTTAGAAAAGTTGTTAAGTGTATAATGGTACGAATATCTTTTCAGAGATTCTTCAAACACCTGGAATCGTTGGATAGCCGAACAATCTACTTTGTATTTAAGAAACTCTGTTTAAACGATTGCATTTTGCATTAAAATTATTTCCGACCACTGTAACGGTGTTTGTTCTATCATATACCTACCTTTAAACGAATGCTATGAATTGCGACTTCTGTGACGTGGATTTAACTGATCCTCCTAATGGTTTCAGACAGAACAAACACCATTTCTATAATTGCTTGGGGAAAACATTCATGAAATTCGTTCACGTGTAGAATCATTTTTTTAATCAATAAAACAAATGAAAAGTATTTTCGTCTATAAAATGACCTTGTGTTTTAGTTCAGGAACAATTAGTTGGGTACATGTATTGCGAATCTGAGATGTCAGCTGAGCAACCCTGGTTTGACATTGCCTTTGAACATGGATTATAAATCATCGAATTTATTAACAATATAGATAATATCTTTGTTTACTTTAACTGTTTTGTGGCAAAGCCTTACCGATTTGTGTAATGATTTTGCGAAGAAATAATATATTAAAGAAAGAAATAACGATAAATAACAGAAATGAGTTAGTATGTATGCAGATAATTAGTGGCAAAGCAATATCAATGAGAAACTCCTAAATGACATTGGACATAAACATTAAAAATATTACAAAAAAATCAAAAGTTTTATGGTAAGGTTCCATATTTGCTCAAATACTTAATTATGTAATGACGTATCCCTAGACTGGGCAATTGAACGGAACAAATGCTTTAATCATTTAAACTTTACAGTTTCTCGTTACATCATAACACATAAAAATACATGCTTTCAAGTAGATGTGTCAAACAAACGAGAAAAAAATCTTTATCAATTTAAAGCAGATAACACATTTGAACACATTTAAATACTTTGTCTCAATTTTTTGCAGTTATGTTAATTTGTTTCCTCGTTAATTCGGTTATTCATTTATCCTCCGAATCCGCCACCCGTTTTGTCAACTCACATAAAAAACATCTGCGGAACTAAACAGGGTGGCTATACGACGTCACTGTTAGAATGTCGTTCGCACACAAATTCACTCGCTTCATGTAGGCTTTTGCTTATTTTTTAGTAATTTCTGGACCGAATATGATCAGAGAAAGAGCACCGTACTTTCATCGACATTTTACCTCCACTATCAATCGGCTGCCGTTTTCTAAAACAGTCAAAGGCAAATTCACAGTTTCAAACAAAATTTGATTTAGGTCTGTTTCGAAGGGACGTACATCCTTAGTTGCGCCCTCTCTATGATAGCCTGGATGCGACGCTGATTAGAAAGTTGGCCGGTTCAGAAAGCAATAGCCTAGAGCAACTGAATTTTTTTTTCTTTAGATAAAAGTCAACAGAATCTTACGCATCCGCTTTGGAAAAAATGAATTAGAGAGATCCAGGAGTATTTTTTAAACAAAAAATGAAAACAAACCACGTGTTTAAGGTGAATACCATATTCATTCCTCGCCATATACACTTAATGAATGTTCTAACGACACCGATCATATTTTTTTTAATTTCTCAGCAAGGATTCGGGAAATAGATCTACACTGCAACTTAAAGACGCATCATCCTCACTTCTTTGTATGAAAACATGATTAAATTCTCTTCACGCGTTTAGAAACTACTGACATTTAATCAAGGTAGGGGTTAAACCAAATGTCACATAATTGTCGGTCGTGGGTATATTCTCCGTAAACGAAAATTCACGTCTCATTGTTTAAATATGAATTTTCAGTAATTTTACACAATTCTATGCAATTCTGCAAAAATGCGATTGTTTAGCTGTTACTGTTTTACAGAAGATTTTCAGCAGTTTTTCCGGTTTCAGTTTATCCTCTATACAAAAGCTACGGTCAATTTTGTGACTTGTGGTTTTGCCCTCCCCTCGATTAAATGTCCTTGGTTTTAGAACGCACGTTATTATGTTTCAAATTTGAAGACTGTACTCCAAGTCTATGCGGAGAAATAAAAACTTTTAATCGGTGTAGTTAGAACATTGGTTGAGTGTATGATACATGTTCACCAGAAGAATTAACTGGTCCCTTTTTGTAGGTAATTCTGAATAGAAAGACATAAACTTTACTCTTTATCTGAAATCATTTGTCCAAACAGTCTTCGATTTAAACTCTAAGCTTTTGATAATCGACTTACAGTCATGGCAGTTATGCAGACCAAGCAACCCCAAAAAATACCCTGAATAACTTAGCCTCTTTAAAAAGGAACACTTGTTAGAAAAAAGCACTATACAATATTATTCATCAAAGCATTTTCAAAAATAAGTAGTTTTAATGTACACATTTATATAATTATCACCTATTTAATTTAATTTATATATATATATATTAAAATCCTCTATTGACCTCGGGAAGAAACAAATCGATGGCCAATTAGAACTGTGTGTGGATGTATGTTCAATTTTTATGGTGGCTGATTTATGCCACTTCGTTTTTTAGTTATTTCGCCGCGAAATAACGCCAAGCGAAAAAACGAAACAACGCAAAAACGCCACGCGAAAAGACGAAATAACGAAAAAATGCCACGCGAAAAGACGAAATTACGAAAGAACGCCACGCGAAATAACGAAAAGACGCTATTTTTGCGCGAAATAACGAAAAGTCGCCGTGCGAAGAACGCCAATTTAACTGTACAAAATAGCGTTCTTTTTAGCTTCGCCTGGCGTTGTTTCGTTCTTTCGCTTGGCGTCTTTTCGTTCTTTCGCTTGGCGTCTTTTCGCTCGGCGTTATTTAGTTATTTCGCCTGGCGTTTTTCGTTGTTTCGCCTGGCGTTTTGTCTTTATTACGCGTGGCGTTATTTCGCTTTGCGTTGTTTCGTTATTTCGCCTGGCGTCTTTTTGTTATTTAGCTTGGCGTCTTTTCGTTATTTCGCTTGGCGTTTTTTCGTTATTTCGTCTTTCCGCGTGGCGTCCTTTCGTTATTTTGTCTTTTCGCGTGGCGTCTTTTCGTTATTTTGTCTTTTTGCGTGGCGTCTTTTCGTTATATCGTCTTTTCGCGTGGCCTCTTTTCGTTATTTCGCTTGGCGTTTTTTCGTTATTTCGTCTTTTCGCGTGGCGTCTTTTCGTTATTTCGTTTGGCGTTTTTTCGTTATTTCGTCTTTTCGCTTGGCGTCTTTCGTTATTTCGTCTTTTCGCGTGGCGTCTTTTCGTTATTTCTTGACATTGAGCCTTTCGCAGAGGTGTAAAGTGAGTGTAAGGAACGACAACTCTGCGAATGAGATTGCAGTTAAGATTGACAGATGGGTAAAAACAACTATTCACGGACGGAAGGAGGGACGGACAGACATACGGACGGACGGACGGACGGACGAAGACCACTTCTATACCCCCCCCCCCCCCCGTTACGCGGCGGGGGGATAAAAATGTAAGGGCAAAGGCGATACCAATGATCCTTCCCCACCACCACCACCAAAAAGTTTTCATATTGATTGGTGCGAGTTATGAGAAATAAAAGTAAAAATAATAACAGGTAGGGTGTAATGGATAGGTACCTGAATTCCCACCCAATCCCAACATCAAAAACATTTGTTGGTTTGAGTTTATAAACAAATAAAATAAACTAGGAACTCCGCGAGTCGGATGTGTCGACTAAATTTTTGTTACAGTTATTAGCAATGTATTTGCACAAAATTCACGTATAAAATAACATTTTAATTGTATCATTGCAACAAAATGCACAACAAGTAATGCCCTTGGCAAGAAATGCACTAAAATCAATCAAGGGGAATAATTAAAAAGAATGATAAGAAATGCTCAATAAAGTCAATCAAAGGGGAATAATTTAACGACATTAATGGGACAAAATATGAGCAATTTTGTCGCAAAGCATACTTAACACTGCATTTATGAAACATGCATACCAAGTTTGGAGTCATTTGAACCTATGGTGACAAAGTTACGCTTCGCACAAGAAAATGCTCTAAAAATCAATCAAAGGGCAATAACTAAAAAACGAAAGAAGGTCGAGCAACGGTTCTTGTGCATTGCACTTTGAGTCATTGCCAGAAACATGCATGCCGAGCGAAAAGACGCCAAGCGAAATAACGCCACGCGAAATAACGAAATAATGCTGAGCGAAAAGACGCCAAGCGAAATAACGAAAAGACGCCACGCGAAAAGACGAAATAACGAAAGGACGCCACGCAAAAAGACGAAATAACGAAAAAACGCCAAGCGAAATAACGAAAAGACGCCAAGCAAAACGACAAGACGCCATGGACGAAATAACGAAAAACGCAAAGCGAAAAAAACGCCAAGCGAAACAACGAAAACACGCCAGGCGAAAAAACGAAATAACGCCGAGCGAAAAGACGCGAAATAACGAAAAGACGCCAAGCGAAAGAACGAAACAACGCCAGGCGAAGCTAGAAAGAACGCTATTTTGTACAGTTAAATTGGCGGTTTTTTGCACGGCGACTTTTTTCGTTATTTCGCGCAAAAATAGCGTCTTTTCGTTATTTCGCATGGCGTTCTTTCGTTATTTCGTCTTTTCGCGTGGCGTTTGTTTTTCGTTATTTCTTCTTTTCGCGTGTCGGTTTTTCGTTATTTCGTCTTTTCGCTTTGCGTTATTTCGCAGCGAAATAACGAAAAAACGAAGTGGCATAAATCAGCAACCATAAATTCTAGAAATCGCTGTTCAAGTAGTACAGGTACTACAAAATATACAATTCTTAATTGACATTATCGGTAACTAATAATAAACACATATCAATCGAACTGACGACGATGAAAAAAAGAACGAATGAAAATATAAAAAATATCGGTGCAAATTTTGCTACTTTTGAATACAACGATTTCAAAGCAATATGTGCAAATCTGATGATTTAAAAAAGAAAAATAAAACTAAAAGAATAAACTCGTCGTTTTTATGACTAACCGACAAGGAAAAAGTCCTTCTCTAAAAATATTTCTAGGGAAACAAGATGCATGGTTACCGATTGAAAATCCTGTAACTAATGTCCTATTTCATATAGAGATAAATAAGACAGGTAAGGTGACTCGAAAATAGTTCAATGTAGAATAGTGTCCTTGTACTTTTATGGCCCGTCCGAAATTAGGTTCAGTTACATTGTCAGTCACCAGTAATTAAACAGCTTGAGCAGTTGTATTTTTCATTTTTACACTTGTTTGTCGGGCAATTTATTTTTTGTTTTATAAAATGTGAATTATAAGTAATTTGGGTCATATAAAAAACCGCAACAAATCATTCAAAAGAAGTGAAGGTGAAAAGGTGTATCTAGTCCAAATCCAAATGGTATCAGAAAAATACTTGTCTACAAATTAGAATCAGAGCAAACATTATCCTGTCAAAATTAAGGCGGGCGTGGGTCGAGACAAACACTGCAAAAGCAAAAACACGATGCGAGATCGCGAAACAACGATGCGAGATCGCGAAACAACGATGCGATATTAATTTCGCGACCTCGCATAGTGTTTTCGAATTTTCGCGGTCTCGCCCTCGGTACAGCGAGACCACGAAAACGCGATAACACAGTGCGAGGGAAAGATAACTTAGTTGTGACTGCAGATTTTCAAGAACATTTTATTTCTTTTCGTTATTACAGAAATGCAAATTTGCTCAAAGATAGAAGTTCGATTTTTCGGTTTCTAATTTTAGAAAATTGCAGGTAGAAAAGTGGATACTTTTTATTTTTGCTAAGTATATGTTAATCTAATAAAACGTTTAAGATCCTTTCCTGGTGGTTACCTAATTTTCTAAAACACAAAAAGTAAACGTGCATATTAGACAAAAAGTATCAAACTCCCTGTATGTTTGGAACCAGATCACCTGATTCAAATCTATGTTACTAAGCCAACTACCTAGACCGCTCGGCTGCTGTGTTTTATGATGTTGGTTGGCATAAGCAGTGTTTATTAGTCCTGTATTTAGTGGTGTGTTCATTGTCAAGATGTTTTACTTTTAGATGGACCAAATTCATATTTAAAGTAACGTGGTCATCATTAACAAAAATACTAAATGGTCTCTCACTATCACCCAGTGAAAGCTATAATTTATTCATTATAATAAACGTACTTACAACACATTACATATCCAGCCATCTGCCAACTTAGCATTATTTTGTTGTGACAGATAAAAAGCCACAGAAAATATTGCAGTGTCGAATAAACGTAGATATGTAAATTATTGTCCATACCTGAGAGCAAAATGAATTCAATCGTGTCCACTCTTTTATTGCGTGGGCGATAAGTGTAGATCCAGATCAGCTGGCACATCTTTGCCGTCTTAAGTCGATCTACACTGTTCGCTTGTAGATTCATTAGGTAATTTCTGACCAATAGGCAACAAGTCCATATTCTGATCAGATGGCACGGATGTGCCGGCTGACCTTGATCTTCACTAGTCGCACGTGCGTTAAACTCGTATATATGGAGTAAAGGGTTAAACGATGGTTGGTGTGCGTATGCCAGTGATAACTGACACTTGGATTCAAAATAAAATTATTTCTTACATATTGTTTAATAACGACAGGCCAGATAAATTAACTAGTTGTCGAATTATTACAAACAAAACATATGTAACATTTACATGCAGTTTTTAATTTCACAACATCAGTTCTGTGCATTGATACACTATGATGATAACATGCATCAGTTGTTGCTCGTTAAATAAGAATGTATGCTTTAGACCATTTTTTTTTTTAAATATTTGGATGGTTTTCTTAATATGCATGCTGAAAGATGTTTAAATATCAAGCATGAAAATGTAAAAAGTGGGGAACACCGTGGATTTTTTTGAGATATTGAATATTAAACATACCACATATATTAAAATGGACACAAATAACAGTGCTACCACGGTAAATTCCGACGGTGGGATTTGTCAACGATGTACCGTCAACGAGTAATAAAGGAAGTCCAGTAAAGATTTAAAGTTCTGTTATTTAACACTTCCAGTAATATCAATGTTTACAACAACAAATCCAAAATTCTAGATAAATTTAGCAATATATTGGAATTCCAAAATTATTGATTAAAATTTGGCGTGCGACAGTGTTCTGTCCACGAAGGTTAAAGATCGAATGACCGCCGTATCGTCTCGGACCCACGCTAGTTACCACGTGGTCTGATAACATCCTTAATCATAAATGTGTCAGACTTCAAATTGCAAATAATACCCGCCTGAGGCAATTATGTCTATAATTACAAATCTTGTCAACAAAGAAAATATAAAGCTGCTTTTAAACTGTCTTGATAATAAAATATTTATACATTAATAGTCAATTCAAATTTTATATTTAAGGTATAGAAAAGAATAATAATATTAGAACAATCCTAGCCATACTTTATCACTGGTATAACAGTATGAAAAATGGGGGTTACAGAAAATAATTTGTTAGTTGTTATATGTGCATATTTTATTTTCCCGTTAAATAGTTTATTTTTACCATATATTAGCAAATTAATTTCTTTCTCATATTTTACATGATTTAAATTCCGTATGTTTTTGTTCATGGATAACACGCCAGAACAACGCCATACTTTAAAACCCTCTGGTTGAACATGTCCGAGTCTATCATGGGCAGGTCCCAAGATAATAAACTGATATTGAAGACATGTAACAAATTTCAAGCTTCTTATTGGTTTAAATGGATAACTAGTCACTTTTTCAACCAATCTGATGCTCGAGAGTCTCCATTTCAACCAATGCGATGCTTGCGATTTGAGACCGGTGTACAATTTTCGATGTTTGATCTTGGGGTCCAGCTGTTTTTGTGTATTCGCGTACATGTAACCTAGTCTTTTAACTGAGACAAACAGATATGCTGAATAAGTATTATAAATGATGTGTTATGCACAATCCAAGGTCTCGGTAAAATGCAAGGTATGTGGCCTAAAGGTGAATGTCTCAGTCAACTGTGAACGGTATACGAGTATTCGAGGTAATTAATTAATGTTGGTGCGGTAATTTTTTTCGTGCATTTAATGTACAAGGATCTACAAAAGGGTTAAACAAAAAAAAATTATAGAATTTAACTTAAACCTTTTTCAGATATTTAAAAACTATGAATTTAAGAACCCACGAGAAAACCAGGACATTTTCTGTCAACGACTGCAGGAGAGCTTGACCAAGAAAACGCAAAAACACAATGCGAAGTCGATACCGGGTATTTATATCGCGCCCTCGCATCGCACTTTCCCGACTTCGCATCGTGTTGTGATATTGTCGTTTCGCTTTCCTGGGGGAGAGGAGGGTGCTAAAACGCATAAACATGATACGAGGTCGCGAGACAACGATGCGAAATAGCGAAAACGCGATGCGAGGGAGCGATATTTTTACCGGGCCTTTGCATCGTACTTGCGTACCCTCACATCGTGTTTTCGCGACTATTCGATTTTGTTCTGTTTTAATTAAAAATGAGCCTGTATTTTTTCTAGCCCCTGATGCTTGCGTTAGAATGACAACTATCATAATAGCTGAATAACATTAAATTATTATTGTTTATAAACTGAACTGTTTTGTAACATAAAACAGCCTGTATTCTTTCTATCCTCGGATGCTTGCGTTAGAATTACAACTATCATAATAGATGAATAACATTATATTATTATTGTTTATAAACTGAACTATTTTGTAACATAAAGAACAACAACAGATTAAAATTTAATCACCATTATGATAAATTACTGTAAAGGATTGCCATTACTTAGAAGTAAAATGTTGTTGAATAACAAAGTACTTAAAGCAAATAAAAAAAACTAAACTCCGTACGTGCGTTGAGGGTAAAATCATTTATTACAGTGTTTTGTATAATTAACTGTTTTTGTTTATAAAGTATATAAAAAAGTATAACATTTATTATCGCTACCGTGACTATAAATACAGTACTATGCCTGGTTTTCGCAAACACTTCTTCGGCAACATCAAGGTAAGAAAGTTAATATTTTTTTGTTGTTGCCGTTGTTGCAATCGACAACTATTTCTTTACAGAAATTCATAAAATACACAGTTTAGGTTGTTTTTTTTTCTAATTCTTACAGATAACTGTTATTCAGTTTTTATTACGGGATTATCTTATAATTTAAGTGGATTTTGTTTCTGTTTTTTGATTACTTCGGCGTACTGACAGTTTGAGTAGAAACAGGTCGATTTATAGGTAAAGAACTAAATCGAACACTATATGTAGACTCTTTCACACACCGTCCGCGGTAGATGAGGAACACTTTCTACTAGATGTAAGCTGTGTAATGAAATCAGACAATCAACGTTCAGCTTTATTTAAGTTTCAACATATTGTATTCCACGCACGCACGCACGCACACACACACACACATGTAAATTTCTATTCAAATGAAATTAAATTAATTAAAATAGCAAATAGGTCGGACTACAAGTAATGCCCACAATAAAGACAGCCCGTCCCAAAAAAACGTTCAGCTTTCAGCCAATTGGTCGGATGCTTCTACCGTTTGAATGTTTAATTGTGTCATGCTCTTTCTCACTTATTAACTACCGGTATATGGTTGATCAATGCGAAATATGTAGATGTGGAATTATAAACGTTCATCGTACGTAGCTGCCCCTCGCTGTTCACTGTCAGTCTATTCATTTTCACTAAAAAGTATCGTTGTCCTGTAAATAATTAGTAAATTTATTGTTTACAAATACATTTAGTTTAGCTTTTAATCGAAAGATATCACTATGCAAATTTTGAATAACTGTAAAAATTTCAGGGGTACAGAGGAAGATGTATCTACTGATTGGTACCCTGACACTTTGCATTCTGGCACCCTGTTATGCTTACCGTAAGTTGTATTTCATATTTTATCTTGGCAAATAGTAGGTAGCGATAATCCAGTGGTATAGCGCTCGCTTAGGGATCGAGGGGTCCCGGGTTCGAGTTCCAGTCCGGCCGCTATTTTCCTTAAGCAAGAAATTGTCCTTATTGCTTCTCTCCACCAAGGTGTATAAATGGGTACCTTAGTCTCATCATTCAGAAAGGTGATCAGTACGTCTGAAGACATTGTTGTTAAAAAACCAGACACTCCAAAACGAGGCTTGTAATTAGGATATTAGTATGGAACGCCGTTGTTGTCGTGTGAAAACTGGTTTTTAGACTGTCGCCATGCCAGCTGGGAATCGAAAAAGACATATCCTAAGGCAACACGCATGTTTTAACTGTATTATTACGCCCACAGGCGTGTTCAAGTAAGCTGGGTACTGCGCAGACCACGCGATCAGATGAAATGTTTATACAGACGTTGCAAGCACAAGAGTTACCTTATTGCAACCTCAGAAATATTTTAGAACGAAATCATTTCAATAAGAAGCTAGTATTTTTTCTCTAAATTTGGGCCTTTTTAGATCAAAATTACGTCTGAAGTGAAAAACTTTGCCCTACAACCATTTTTTTGAATTTCTTGAGATAACTTCAAAATTCGCTGGCATACCCTAATGGCGACCTTCGGAACATTTTACAGTGAAATCACTTAGATTAAATTTTTAAAAAGTCTATAAACAAAAGTGTTTAGACAATTTAGAACAGTTAAGAAAAATACAGCTTGAAAATCCCTAAAATTCTTTTTGCAATTAAACACAAAAAGGAAGCATCGCAAAACAAAAAAATGTTCAAATGCCCATATGATCACAATGATACTGACAATATTTTATAAAAGAACTTCTAATTATAAAGAGAGAAATCAACAATTGTTTGTCATCCATTTTCGCAACCATGATATTAAAGGCCAAAACACACTTTTATAAATATCTCTTAAAGTATACATGTATGAGACAAGATGATCTTAGATATTGTTGTTAGTAACTCATTACTCAGCAAGGCATTTAAATTGATGTTGAGTGTTGCTTTGTTTTTGTGTTTGGCTGCAGAATTTAGGGATTTTTTTAGGTCAAACAATTTTTCTTTACTGTTATAACTTTTCTTAACATATAAATATACATAATAAGATTTATTTATGCAAAGTTTGACGGAACTGCATTTTTTCCGTTAGAGAGATTTTAATATTCTTCCCTTTTTAACAATCACCGTACAATGACAACAGTCATACCATACAACGTGACAGTCTAAAACCATTATCACGAAGAGGCGGCAACGGCGTACCATATATTTGCAATCATTTATGTAAAATCGGGTAGGCAAGTACTTAAACGTCCTTTGTTTTATAAACCATATACCTGATTTTGTAGCTCGATATCATATTACCTTAATTTCACTTTGCCCAGTGTGGGAGGAATACGGTTAAAGCACTGTTAACATTTCATTAGAAATCGCGATTGATTTTGGATTTGTTTACCATACAAAAGCGCCACCTATCGGTCATACTTTTTATATAGCGATGTCTCTAGACGTTCGTCAGAGCAGTGTGACACTGATACTGATCAATGACAGAACGTCTTGATGATCTAGACTAATGGGTACCTGTGAGGAATATAAGCCAATCTTCTGTGGCAGCTTTCGGCGCCGACTGTTAACGGATGACTGATATCCAGTGATCAGGGGATAAATGTGAAAGTCGGGTGAATATGTTTGTGCTGACCAAATTTATACAAAATGAGGAAAATATCAGTCCCGAAGATCGAACCATTCATTTTATTTTTAAATGAGCTTTGTAGATTTATTAACCAACAGGAGAACAATGTAGGTCCTCATTAAACTGTCCTGATGCGCAGGTTAATACGATAAACTGATGAATAAGTCATCTGAGTTGAATTATGGAACTGAACATAAGTGTGAAATTTATGGAATGAAAGCGTTAATGGAATGGGGCAAATATTTCAGTCAAGTGGCATTGAACCTTTGGGTCTATAGCGATACAAATTACGGACATTATATTCGTGTAAACGGGCTAAAGTTAAGTTTATTACATTAATTTCCAGATAAGGGACATTGTTACAGTTGACACTGCTATTGTTTTCAGATTCTTGCCGTGATTTGAAGTTGGGTAATCCCGGCGTCGTAGATGGAGAGTATGAACTGTATAATGGGCTTGGACAGACCTACCAGGCATACTGCGAGTTCTATGGCAACTACGGATATCAGTTCATTTCAGGGACTAGAAACGTAGAAATTGTCATGGATAAACTCAATCCATCTACCTCCGATGTATGCTATTTATGTTGTTACACCATTAAAATCTTATAGGTTGACCAAGCTAATTGGCGATGTTTATAATTATTGATGGAATGTTAACACGGTTTAAGGTAAATTTACGCGTTAAAGGTACTATTTTGCCAATTTATAATACATCGCCTCAATAGCATAGTGGTTTACGCGTCCGGCTGGCATAGGCCTAACTTTTTTTTCGACACGGGTTCGATTCACACTGGCTTTTAAGGAAATTTTATTATGTATATTTTTTAAGTTTTTTGCAGTTATTTCAAAGTATTGTATGAATTTTGCTTCAGTTTATTTCATTACGGAAATAATAAATGTGTAAAAAAAAATATAAAAAAAATGTTTAAAAAAAACACAACATGATTCGAATCTACAACCTATAAGAGCGTTGCTACCATTGCATTTCAAATTGAATGCGTCTTAGACCACGCTAATGTAATCATTACCAAATTACCTTTGTCCAATAATAGACTTGAACAACATATTGAGTTTGAGAATGTTTTCAAGTTGGATTATTTCACGTATATGTAAATATTTTATTATGAGCGTGAAATCAGAGAAAACAAATATTGGTCTGGTAAAACCGCCAGACCACTCGCAGGCATCAGCCTACACAGATTGGGGAGTTCTGAAAAAATAACATTATCTTTTGCAGGCGTTAGTCCGCCACCAACGCTCAAACGGCAAGCAATACGATACCTTACTGGAACAACACTCTGCGCATGCCAGTGTGCCTCTTTCTCTACAGTATAATAAAAATGTTAACTACGCAGACCCACAAAACAAGGTCTCTTGGGCACCATATCTGTATTTGGGCTTTCTCCCTATCAGCGTCGCTGGAGGAAAGTCTCAGCAGGGATACAACGCCAACGGTGTTGACCAAACGTTCTCCAACTGCGACGCAAATCCAAACAGCTATCTTGCATTCTTTTTCGATGATAATAATGGCGACCCAACTGACTACCATGTTTCTTGTTGTTATACACCTCTCATGCGAGCCTGGATCGATGCCGGAAAACCAGCGAAAAACAATTTGCGCAGTGATTATTTCTTGAAATTCGAAATGCACATGGGTGGGTGCGGAGGTTACGCTATCAACGGGTACAATTCATTCAATGACATCACTGGAGCGGCACTTGGCATGCGCTTTGGTAAGTAGTAGTAAGTAGTAGTTGTTTATAACATCACCGGAGCATCGCTTTTGTAAGTACTACATCTTCGATAAAATCATTTGTGGTGGGGGTGCACTGCCGTGCAATGATTAGTAGTGGAACTGTTATAGCATCACTGGTCATGCGCTTTCGTAAGTAATAGATCTTCAACGTCAATACTTGAGCAGCGCTTTGGTAAGTAATAGATCATAAACCACGTTACTGAAGCAGCACTGGGCATGCGCTTTGGTAAGGTCACTGAGGCAGCACTATGAATGCGCTTTGGTAAGTAACATATTATCAACCACGTCACTGAAGCAGCACTGGGCGTGCGCTTTGGTAAGTAATAGATCATCAACCACGTCACTGAAGCAGCACTGGGCGTAGGCTTTGGTAAGGTCACTGAGGCAGCACTGGGCATGCGCTTTGGTAAGTAACAGATCATCAACCACGTCACTCAAGCAGCACTGGTTATGCGCTATGGTAAGGTCACTGAGGCAGCACTGGTTATGCGCTTTGGTAAGCAACAGATCATCAACCAAGTCACTCAAGCAGCACTGGGTATGCGCTTTCGTAAGTATACTCGGTTTTTGGTCATTGGATAGCGCTTAAGAAAATAGTACTACTTTATAATATATGATATTGTTCCACTTTGTTTTTATTAATTCATCTAAACTAAAAAGTTTTAGCGCAGTCTACTGACATAACCGAACCAATTAATTTAGACAAGTGAATGGAATGGGGAAAATTTTTCAGTCAAGTGGCATTCAACCTAAATTCATATTTGGACTATTTTCAGAATAGACAAAAATGATATACCTGTATCTGAAATTGCGTTGTGTATGCATGTAATTGAACAATTGCCGGATATATATTATTTGGAAATATTTTTCTTCCGATTATCAAAAATAAAATCAAACTAATTTATCGTGTGCAATGTCTCAAATCTTTACGATTAAAAAAAAATGATTTAAAAAGGGTAATGCAGTAAATATTAATTTTAATAATGACAATATGATTAAATTTGGTTCGTGCAAGAAAAAATCATTCTAAACTTCAGAACATTTTTTTCAGAATTATAGATATTACACATAGACAGTGTAACTTCTTCCACGGTGGATACGCCTGTGTTCCTCATTAGAGATCGCACACTAAGACTTCATATTCATTGTTAATAATAGATTATGAATTGTACTTTGTTGGTGAAAACATGCTTATCTCTTGTATGTTTAACGAATACAGTGTGATGTATTATTTAATTCAAAAACAAGTTTTAAAAATATTCATTGGTTTGGACAAACGAAACGATATGTTATGAATCTCTGTCGACTGGCATATTAAAACTGCTCTATCGCTATCATGGTCCCAAACTTTCGGACAGTTTGTCTGGAAACAGAGAGATGTCCGCTGTTACTCTCATAATTGTATACCCAAATAATTTGTGTTTGTGCCTGTATTAACGAATGCAAAGATTTAATAATAAAAATGTATGACAAAAAGGAGTTCTGTTTTGCTTTCCAAGTGGAAACACTTGCAATGGTGACTTTCAATCACACCCACACAGACAATAAAGAAAGAAAACTCAATCCGACTTTTTGAGGTACATTCTGAACCAAAACCAAAGCTTTTTTGTTTCACTTAACCAAGCTTTGAACGAAACTTTTCGAAAGGTAAATTCTGACAAAGATTTAGTAAAATCGGTTTAATTGTGAACCAAACCTATTGATCCATCCACAAAAAAGTTAAAAGTATGTTTTTTAAACTTTACTTGTTTTTATGTCCGGTGCACTAAGTCCCAAGCAATGCACATGTTATTTGTAACCATTGCCCCAATCTCGGGATATACCGAGGCTTTGAAAAAACCTAGGAAAGATCCTGCCTCGCCGGGGTTGAAGCAATGGTTACCATTACGTAGAATAAGATAAGCAAGGTTGTAAAAATGGTCAATGGTTTTTAAAGGGCAATGTGTGACAATAAATAACAATAAAACAAATTTTACTGACGAGGTCAACGAGCATGCCATTAATTTGGCCATAATTCTGGCGTCACTGGAACAAAAAAACTAACACAGGTAACATCTTCCTACACCAATGAATACAATACAACCCTGGAGAGTCTCGTGTTATAAAATTTCGAAACGAACGGACATCACATCATCAACACCATCGCTTTCTTCATATATAAAAAGTAAAATATGCATATCAGGAATTGCCACACTCACAAAACACAGCCTCCCCACGCAGCGAAAAAGAAGAGAGGAAGAGAGAGAGAGAGAGAGAGAGAGAGAGAGAGAGAGAGAGAGAGAGAGAGAGAGAGAGAGAGAGAGAGAGAGAGAGAGAGAGAGAGAGAGAGAGAGAGAGAGCATGTTCGGTATAAGTATGTCAATTCAGATAGGACGCCACAAACAATTAACAAAAAAGTGAACCTTTAGGGATACCGCCTTGGAATGGCCAGTGGCAAAACAAATTGCCACTGGGGTTTTAAACCAGCTTAGAGCAAACATCATGGAGAGGTTAGTTATTGCATAAATTTCATGTTATTGTGATCTAATACTTGTCTTTTGCGATAGATAACAATCAAGCGATGTCATATCTTTCCTGTGATACCCATACATTTGGAATTGGCTGTCAGATAAAGTAAAACACAGGAAAATTATTTCACAACATTCCTGAATTCTACAAAAAACTACATATAACGCTCAGTTAAATATATAACAAAACTGTTTTAATACATGAAACTGCTGTAATGAAAGCCCAAAACTTCGACATTCAAAACGCCACCCCACTAAAGCCAGAAGCATGAGTATTCTCTTTAATAAACATATTTGATGGTGGGCACCTAAAACAATTTGGATAACGGGTATTTGCCTAGAAAAGGTCAATGGATAAAGAAAAGTAATGAGTGGATAATGGTATAGTTTCCCTTATTTCAACCTAAATACTACTTTGTCTGTGCTTTTTGCATGTCCTGTCTCTTTCCGCAAACTGAAACAATAGCATCAGCCCTACTGACAAGATAACCCATGACCCATGTATTTTACTTACCATACCACGTGAAATAGCCTTATTTCTTTCCCGAAGGCATCAACTAAGAACTAATCCCAAAGCGCCTGTTAACATCCGGATTAAGCGTTTCTGTATTTGTCTTTATGGTGGAAATAAATAGATTAGTTAATCACTTTAACCATTATGGTCTAAAGATAGGTATTCACGTAATGGGAGCCACCGTTTTACATAAGAACGCTTTTGAGGGTGGCGTCCTTTGTCGACTGGATCGTTATATTATTTGTGCTAATATGCAAAACTTATACTAGTAATTTACTGAAAAGGAGCGAATCTCGCAGAAATGTCTGCGATATTAAAATGTATATAAAATAAAAAAGCATGCACAAGTAAGTATTTTGTATAAATGAGACCCGGATATTGGAAAATATTGTAAGAAGTTAGATAATACATCTTATTAAAGTGCTTTTAAAGGTTAATGCATCGTCAGAGTTAGCTTGAAGGTGAAAAAAACCCATCATCTTTGTTATCTGATTTTTGGTTCAAAAATCAAATATATTTCTTACGATTAAAAATTGATTGTAATAAACTTACAAATTGCAGAAATTAAAAGAAAGTGTTAAAATACTATGATTCTACATTCTTCACATCATTAAATATTTTTCATAACGTCCGTCCACTTACCTAAATTGAAGAGATATGAGTAAGTTCACTCAGCACAATGTATTTTTTCAATATCAAAGTTCCTTCCATTTAATGAATATGCTATGTGATTGTAGCATTTCAAACTGCAGCGCACTTTTTTAACTAATTCCTTTCGTCTCGGAAATGTCTTTCATTTTCACGTAAGTTTGTTTGATCTAATTTTTATCCATTTGTGCTGACAAGCATTCGATAGTGGAAAGCAAAAAAGGACTAAATACAAGAATTATAAAAATAAAATAATTTTATCTCAACATCTAAATTAAGAGCAAAGCGAAAACTACACCATTATCCATTGCATAAATATTTGAATTTACCATTATCAACCGAGAGAATCCCCGTTATATAATTTGCTTCAAGTGCCGCATAAAAAAGACGTTTGTTAACGAAAATACTCATGCTACTTGCTCAAGTGGGGTGGCGTATTGATTGTCGATGTTTGGACTTAAATTATAGAAGTGTCGTGTACAATAAACATGTTTAAATATATTTTAAATCGACATAATATGTAGATTTTTGTAGAAATCTGGGATGTTACGAAATACTTTTTTCTGTTTTCCACTCTACCTGACAGCCAATTCTAAATGTATAGGGATCAGAGTATAGACAGGACATCGCGCGATTGTTATCTATCGAAAAAGATAAGTATTAAATCGCAAATAACATGAAAATATTGCAATAACTAACCACTCCATGTTCTTCGCTCCGAACTGTTGATATATCATTATACTCACAATCTTTCGTTATCCGCGATCTCCATTATCCGGGTACCAACCGTGAACTAGGCAATCGCATTGTTGCAGAATTGCATAGAAATGTTCAAAGTTAATTCAAAATCTATTTTAATTAAGGAGACGTGAATTTTCATTATCGGCGAATATAAACAGAGGAGGCGATGGGTAACCGCCTCACAACGGTCAGTGGCTTATCAATTGTCCACTTGCATTGTCAAGCAAAAAGTAGGGTACTCAATGACCTTACTGAGACCCGAGCGTCTGAAGTCAAATCAGCAAGAACACGATGACACAGATAAAATCCGATCTAACTTCTATGTTCTTTTACAAGATTTCCTTATAAACCCTCATAAACTCTTGAACTCTTGTCACGATCGTGCCTAATATAATAAAACTGAGAATGGAAACCAGTCACAAATATCAAGGATCTGATTGACTGAAATGGAGACTTGTCAAATCATATGCTTGAGAGTTTTATTATCTCAACAAATTATTTTGGAACTATGGAGACAGGTTATTGTGCTTAAAACAACTAAAAAGTTGTTCAAACTCATAGGCGGATCCAGGATTTGTAGTTACGGGGGGGGGGGGCGGAAAATAAACAACCCGACTGGGGGTCCAAGGGGCCGTAAGGGCCCCCGGTGGGTCCAGGGCAAAGCCCTGGCCAGGGGTCCAGGGTGCCGGAGGCCCCCGGAAGCTCCTGTGTTTTAGTCATTTGTAAGAGATTCATGCACATTTCCAGAACCTCAAATATACTTTCCCAGGGTATACACTACAATGTACGAGAGCTCTAATCTGCTGTGTGCTTTAGGTATGAATCAAACGGAGACAAAAATAAGATCTTTTACACAATATATATTTTGAATGTTTGCGTGTTTCCCACTTGGTGCATCCATATATGTTGACTCACTTTACTCAAAGGAAAAATATAAATGGAAGTAAGTGAAAGCGGGAATATTTAAAATACAGAAACGTATTTTACTATGAACATGTAAACTGAATTCAAGCGAGAGGAAATATATAGCAAACACGTAAACTTTAGGTATCACAATCGCATTTTGGGTTAGGGAGGGGACGTAAAATTAAACAACCTAGTACTCCTAGTCTGGAAACTTATTGCACGCGTAGCGTGCGAAAAAATTTTGACATTTATATATATTTTCCTATATATCATATTTCATTACAGAGAAAAAAAAACTTTGCTTGGGCAATTTTAGGGGGGGGGGGGCGTATGCCGGGTCCGCCCCCCCCCCCTGGATCCGCCTATGAAACTTTGTTCAAAACATTTGGAAACTGAGCAAAGAACTGAAAGATTTAACAGGTCCGTTGTTTCCTTGGATTGCGTCACTTCAATATTGATCCCAATAATAACTAGCGGCCATTTTGAGTTGACTACTGACGTCATCAATTTATATCCGTTTCTCGGGCTTAATGAGTCGGGGGAGTGCTCTAGGGTTAGTCGCAACCTCGGAGAGACTGACTTGAAGCTCTCAAATGTCCTGGCACATGCGGCTTTTTTTCTAGGGAGTTCCAATCGTGTATTGTCTAACAAAGAATGAGATTTTATATCGCTGGGATTCATACATTTTGTTTCTGAAGCAGTTCGAGTGGTTTATGCTAAATTTTTCAATGTTTGATATTAACATTGTCTTTGTTTGGATTTATTTTGAAAATAATTTTAAGTTTATTTACGATAGGTGTCAAGTAACTTGCACTGTCAATGGCAGGCACCATACCCCTAATTGCACTGTCAATGGCCGGCACCATAACCCTAAACTATCTTCAAGAGGTAGACTCACCTGGCTTTCTTCCGGCGATGCTGAGCGTATCATTGTATCTCTGGCATTCTTTGGATGCAGCCATTCTCATGAGAAGTATTATCCTTGGAAATTAATCTCGCTGCATGGTGTTGATTTTTTTCTATTTAGTTTATGTCCTTAACGGGTCCCGAATAATAGATCCATATTCCAATGAAGAACATACTACTGTAATGTATGCTAGTTTAGGACAGACCAAAGAACAATTTTTCGGATTAAGTTAAGGAAGAAGCGTAAAGTTTTGCCTTTTTACAAAAATTGCTTTTGGGCGATTCCCATGTGAGATTTTCAGATATAGTGAGTCCCAGTTATGGATTTGTGTTGACTTGTTGTTTTTTTTTGTATAGTCTCATCATGTTTGTAGAAGAACCTGGATTTCAGGCGGATGCTTAAAATAAAGCACTTTTTCGCGTTAAACTGTATTCCGCAAAGATTTGTCCATTTTTCAAGTTCTTGTTAGTCTCTTTCTTGAGTCAAACGATCATGATCTCTGGGGCGAAATGGCATACACTGGATTTTACTGTATCAAGCAAAAATCGATTTTCAATTTCAAGTTTTTAATTAAAATACTTTTTTCTGATTGAACATAACAAGAAATACCTATATCCTTTATAATGGTTGAAAATATATTTTATCCAATAAAAATAGAGTATTTTTCAAATATTTTGAGTCTTAATTCTCATAATGTTGCGCATCTGAATTGAATATAGGTCGATTTGCTAAATATTATTGTTCGTACATTTAATGATGAACATGTAAAGTTCGTTAACGATCTTCGAAAGTGTGGAAGTAGGCGTGACTTACAAAGTCAGAAATAAAAAAAATGATTTAAATATTGATTTGAGATTTGAGTTCTTTGTTGATGATAAATCTGGTAACACGTAGGCGACCAGAATAGATCCAGATCACCCATCACATCAATGCCATTTGATCTAAGTTTATATTGTTCGTTTTTTAGACTGGCGCGCATGCGCCAGTCTTAAGTAACGATGCCGTGAACACGGCGACGCGCCGTCGTTAACTTCGGGTGTATCATTGCGACCAAGAGAGCGTATCAAGTAAGTGGGGTTTTGTGGTCACCGCGAGAGCAGGCCGAAATGTTCTGCACAAGTGTGAAGCACAATGCAGCACACCATTCCACGAATTCTGCGCGATTGATAGTAAGTTTCCGTGTAATTTTGGAGCATCCATGCCAAAAACGCCAGCTAACAAATGTATAGTGAAATCACGATCAGCTACGGCAGTGAACAAGCAACTGGATATGCATGAGTAGTTTAGTTACGCTTGAAAGATTTCGTAGTTGTGTGGCATAAAAAGTAGTGCATTTTAAGAAAATACAAATATTTCGAGAAGGAATGCGAACTTTGAAAGATAATGCTAAAAATAAAAAAATAAGAAAACAATTTTATGTTGTTGTTCGAACAACTAGGAAAGGATATTAAAAGAACGATTAAAAACAAATCAGTCACGTGACAAACGAGCGTGGGTTGCCATTTTGGTTAGGTTGGAGTAGTTGTGGATCGAGATTTTGCTCGGCTTTTGAGGACCGGGCCGGGCCGACCAGTGTTCTCCCCACCTATCATAACGGTTGTCGCGCCCGACAACCGTTAACAAGCTTTAATCTATTTCCAACAAGCGTTTAATTCGCCGACATCCGTTTATTCAAAATCGTCATGTCATAATTTTCTGTTTCTTGCATTGTAAACACAGGTCGCTTTTCAATACACACCTCATTCAAGGTTAAGCAATGGGCGATTTGACCAATCACAATCGATTTCTTCACTATCAGCTGGATTACTCCGCCTCTCCACGTGGCCGAATTCGCAAGTCTATCGGTGTCGTTTGATCGTATTTTGGCTCTGCCTACTGCTGATATTCTCAATTAACAGCGGGTTTCTTTGACATAATGTTCAATGATTTTAATGAGATGCGATCATGAGTAAACAAATCTATTAGCAAGTTCCAGTTAGAACTGAACGATCAGTTCATTTTCGTCGGACACATTTTCAAGTATGCATGCGCAAAAGAACGACTACTCGTCGATTCTATCTTATTTCAAGAGAAACCGGCCTTGTGCGGCTGATGCCAACTCCATCGGGCATTCTGAACTTCAAAATTCTAGAAATGAGATCGAGATCATTCCGGATAGCCCTTCAAGAGCGACTCTGACGACGCCAAGTACCCCTTCACGTCGTGGTACCCCAAAATGCCGAGACACTGAATCAACGCCGGCTACCTCGAACAGCCAGTTCGATCCAGTCAGGAGTCGATCTTAAGTGGAAGAAAGTTTACTCCTGGTTGCAAGAAGTTGGCAATTGTCTTTTATATATATATTTATTTAGCCTTGTGACTTGCATTAAATAAATAAAATAACTCAATTTCATGCTACTATAATAAACAGGGAAACATGCATATCAGGAATCGCCACACTCATAAAACACAGCCTCCCCCTGCAGCAAAAAAGAAGAGAGGAAAATAAATGATTTGTTTGTTGATTGTTTAACAAAAAAGAGGACCGTATGGGTTAGCGCATTGGAACAGTCAGTGGCAAAATAATTTGCTACGGGGGGTTTAAACCAGGTTCTAGGGGTGCACTATATAATTTATTATACCTGTTTGTGTTAACTGAATACCTATTATGATATATATATATATATAAGTTCGTTGGTTACTTATCTCACCCATATATATATATATATATATATATATATATATATATATATATATATATATATATATATATATATATATATATATATATATATATATATATATATATTAATTTAATTTCAGATTGTGAGTGGGGTTTTTCCACCTTATCAAGAGTGAAGACAAAGCTTAGAAGCAGGCTTAACGATTCAACATTAAATTCATTGTTAATGATATCCATAGAAGGTCCTGATGTACTGAAGTTTGATTATAATAAGGCAGTCACCACTTGGGTCCAAGAAAAAAGATGCGTCTGAAAGTTTAATCCTAATCCTGTCAGTTGTAATGAAACACTGATTTTGATATTTGTGAGATATATTGGACAATGAAGGTGAAAAACTATTTACAGTCAAACTTGTCTTAAGCAGCCACCCAAGGGAGTGACCAAAAGTGGCTGCTTAACACAGGTGGCTGTTGAAGGCAGGTACAAATTAGAACAAAATATCCGTTTGGGACATATTAAAACTTGCTGTTTAAGACAGGTGGTTGCTATTCACAGGTGGCTGCTAAGACAGGTTTGACTGTATACAGAGTATATAGTTGACATTGTAACTTGATGAGATCAGATCAGTTTATGTAATTAAAACACATGTTGACATACTGTTTACACATTGTTTCACATTATTTATGTTTTTTAACTTTGTACCTTTCTTGGCTCTAAAGAGATAAAAAAAACAATCTATGTACTATATACCGGTGTTGCAGTAAACTTTGGTACAAATATAAAACTGTATAAAATGATAGTTAAAAAATAAAGTTTTGCGAGCTAAAATCCACGAACAGTCCAGCGACAACCCTTCCAAAAATCCTGGGGAGACCGTAAGAAAGTTGGCGAATATTTTTGTTAATGCATTGTTGCGATCGGCGTAAAAATTAAGATTGTAACGTGAGCCTTGTGCATTTCATTGTTGACACTACTCAGTTGTGGCGGAGCCTGATCATCGTTATTCTATTAAAATTTAACCACTAATCATACGCTCCTGCATCAAAAAGACCCCCAACCTAAGATTAAGGTGAAAAAAGTGAAAACCTAATTTCCTTGCATCAAAATACAAGTGGTCTGCATCTATTGAAACCCCTGAATATACTGAATTATTTGCTAATGTTGATGATAGTAACTGTCACAAAGTTTAACGAAAAAAATCTCACATAGTTTCATATGTTTAAAGTAATGATATCTATGCAGGGCAAGTTCGATTCAACCAGCGTGCCAGTCTTTCAACGCTTTCAGCGCTTTGATTTTTGTTCAGAAATCACAATTAATCGGTCCTGGTTGGGTGTGTCATGTAAAAGATATATCATATACACTAACAAGAAATATCTTTAAAAAAGATAAACGGCGTTGATGGAAAAGATTTATATATGCATGTATATAAGAAAGAAAGAAATATAGAGAGGCAAAGCAGACACAGTTCAGTTATTTTATTTTACTTGTTATAGCTGTTGACTAACCCTCCCTGCCTTCTTAGTATGGCCTAGGGATAAAGCAACCGAATCATGACAACTCATAAATTTATTGAAAATGTCTTTCAAAAAAAATGTTGAAGCTGTTGCCACAATTTCATACGGTGATAATAAGTCGATTAAAAAAGTGAAATATGCATATCAGGAATTGCCACATTCAGAAAAAAACAGCCTCCCCACACAGTCAAGAAGAAGAGGGAGAGAGAGCATGGTTAATAAAATGATCAGATTCAAAAAGGACATCACAAAGAATTAACAAAAATGAGAATCCGAGGGGTTACCGCCTTGGAACGGTCAATGGCAAATCAAATTGCCACTGGGGTTTAAACCAGAAGCAATGCCTTACATTAAGTCTTAATCTACATTTATTCAGTTTCAATAAAATACCTCTTGTAGAGTTAGAACTCAAGATGAATAAATGTCCTTGAAATTTAAAAAATATAAATAAGAACAGCTTGATGCAAGAACGAAATCTACCAACTTTCACGTAAATTAACTTTAAAAAAGTGTCCCTCTTGAGTATTGAACCCGGGGCCTCCGAATGCGAGGCGAGAGTAAGCCACTACACTACAGAAAGCTTGACTTTCGTGCTTGAAATTAACAATCAGTATCAAAGGAACTAGAAAGGAAACAGTGGGAAATAGAAATAGCTGTACTTTTCTTTCGTTTTACACTTAGTATTGTACGCAATACACAAATGTTTACCTGACACCTAAGAATATTCCATATAAAATTGTAATTAAGCCATCAATATTGACTTAACTGGTTACTTAAATCGTAAATATGTTTTTCTCCAATACAATTATCGCTTTTAAAAACGAAAATGCTCGAACACACAAAATATAAAAATCGTTACGGTAATCGTAAACTACACCCACTAAAAACCAATCGAAATAATCTATTTGATTTTCCCGCTGCATAATAATAAAAATCCCACTAGATACCTCTCCACCCTGCTAGATGCCTCTCTGGCGTAAATAGCTACCAATGGAAATAGTTTATTTCATTTTCCCGCTGCTTAATAATAGAAAACGAGTATTATTTACAATATTTCATTGGTCGAAAAACTAGGTCAAAAGTGAGCTTAGACAGCTAACGCCGAATAACGACGAAAAAAGACATACTTTACCTTAAAACAGCAGTGTATGATAAACTGAGACCCTAGAAAATTCGGATTTCAAATTTTTCATGTTTTTTATTTATTTTTATATATGTTTTTTGCTTCTGTCAAAACGACCTAACTTGGAATCCTGGACATAATAATGATGATAATAATAATAATAATAATAATAATAATAATAATAATAATAATAATAATAATAATAAATTCTTTATTTTAAGATGGTAAACTCTTAAGTTTTATACGTACATAGTCATATAACAGTTATACAAAACTTATTTTCAAGAGGCCATCTATATATATTAACAACACACACGCACACACAACAATAAAACAACAACAACAATAAAAAATAAAAATTAACAACACAAAATCACACACGTTAACTGAGCAGTGTTCTAAGAAGTCAACATATTTTTTAGCAAGTAGATCTACGTTTTGTACGTCTTTTTTAATTTCAAGTTTCGTTATAAATTTTTATTGAATCTGGAATTGTATTCCGGATCACCATTCCAGAGTTACTGAATGTCTTTTTAAGGTATTCTGTGTTTGGTTTTAGGACAACTAGAATTAAATTACTTTGGGATCACAAATTGTAGTTTTCATTGTTACAGGTAGCTTAGTCTCAATAATTCGACTGCAAGCACAGACCCATTATCATACTGACTTTTATCAGATGTCTGTTCTTTACGTCTCAAGCAGTTACGATCAAAACTGTGGTGGAAACCGACCCGATTTAAATCCTGTTATTTATCGATAAACTTGACATAGTGAGTCAGGTAAACTTGAAGCGCGGAAATCGAAATTTGTTTACATGTGTGGAGGTTTAAAAGAGTTTTGCATAAAAAACGAAACCGTTGTTTATAAAGGATTACATGTATTGATTCTACTTGAATGTGGCTTTTCAGGTATGTAAATTTTTTAAAGGTACATATGGTTTAAGATGCTTTATGGAGCTAACAACGTTGCCATCAAATTCCCATCGGCGGCATATAGAAATAGAAGGAAAATTTTCCGCATTGATTTGAATGCTAACTGGGTTGTACGCGAAAGGCAAATATCGCATATATAGAAAAGCCTTTGTCGCGTACAAATAGTTGTGCTACAGGTAGCTATGAATTAATTCTCTCATGTATGAGGAGCTAAATTGTTAACAGTTTTATAAACGAGAATATCAATAGTATTTAAAGCGGTCTGTTATTGATAACATGTTTTTCATTACTGTTCACATTTTACTCTGCAGTTGCAGTTAATACAGTTTTTGTAAATTTCACCGGAATTTAACATTCGATTAATTCTACTGAGCATGGACTGTTGTTGCAAACAAAATAGAATATGTTCTCCCGTAACCAAGCTCGCCAAATATTTACTTCCGGGTTCTAATTAATCCTATTTTCACATGACACGTTTTCAATCCAGTGACAGAACTGTTGATTTTTGCGTAAGTTTTGTTGAGTTTTTTGATTACTTAAAGACCCCCAATAAAGTTTGAACCCGTTCAGTTAAAGACATCGGTTATTTTGGTTGACGATCAATGGAATGTGTGGGGGATTGTTAAACAACTGTCATTGTATTCACTTAAGGGCTCGCCACACTCCTCCCAATCCTATTCATTGGTAAAAAGAAAATTATCAAAATCTCAATGATGGCAAAATGCCGTTCAATGAAACTTTGCACAAATGAATGTTACTAATAAATCTTGATTTTGCATACAGTAAGACACGTTAGAATAGTGAAGAAAACAAGCTAGACCTTTAAATTCCTTAAAATTCTATTTAAGTAAATTCACAAAAACTAAGAGATACCAAACATAATTTTGAATTCCCACGTGAGTGCAATGTTACTGACAAGAAAATGTTGTGTACTTTGTTAAAAACTTTCAACTTCTGAAAGAGAAATCAGTGAATGTCATCCGTTTACGCCACCAGGAAGCGACCAGAAAATTAAAGGTCAAACACACTTTTACTAATATCTCGTAAAGTTTACATATGTAAGTCAGGAGGACACAATAAATTGTTGTCAGTATCATATTACTCATGTGGGCATTTAAAATGATATTTGTTGTTGTTTAGTTTTTGTGAATTTATGTAAATAGAAGTTGAGGGAATTTTTAGATATCACTATTTTTTTTTTTACTGTTCTAACGTGTCTTACCATCTGCAAAATAAAGATACATTAATAACATACATTTGTGCAAAGTTTCATTTAACGAATTTTGCCATTATTGAGATTTTGATAATTTTCTTTTCATCGATGAATAGGATTGGGAGGAGTGTGGCGAACCCTTAAGTGCTGCAATTGTAGCCCGACTGGTAAATCTGTAAGAGTAATAGGCTATGAGTTTACAAGTAAATTTATACAGTGTACAGTATGCTGTACCTGTCCTTTAAGGGCTAACCACACTCCTCCCAATCACGTTCATCTATAAAAAGAAAATTATCAAAATCTTAATAATGGCAAAATGCCATTCAATGAAACTTTGCACAAATGAATGTTACTTATGTATTTTTATTTTGCATAGAGTTAGACACGTTAGAAAAGTAAAGAAAAAAAGCTAGACCTAAAATAATATTCCTTAAAATTCTATATACATAAATTCACAAAAACTAAGCGATACAAAACATAATTTTAAGTTCCCACATGAGTGCAATGATACTGACGAGAAAATATTGTGTACTTTGTAAAATACTTTTAACTACTAAAAGAGAAATCAATGTGTTGTTTAGTTTTTGTGAATTTATATAAATAGAAGTTGAGGGAATTTTCAGATCTCGCTATTTTTCTTTACTGTTCTAACGTGTCTTATCATCTGTAAAATAAAGATACATTAGTAACATACATTTGTGCAAAGTTTCATTTAATGGCATTTTGCCGTTATTGAGATTTTGATAATTTTCCTTTTATCGATGAACGTGATTGGGAGGAGTGTGGTAAGCCCATAAGTCACCATGATTAGGTGAAATCAGCAAAACACATTTTATTTCCTTCTTCCATGATCAACAATTTATCATGTAAACTCAAGTGCTGCGGCAGAACGAGCTCTAGTCTAGCAATTACGTATTTCATTTCATCAATGTAAAAAATAAATGATACCTGCAATGCTGGCTATTGGGGTGTCAGTATTATTTAAAGTATCTTGTGTCTGATGCCTTTGATGTACATGTAATCAACATCAGTAAAAGAAAAACAAATATGTACAGATTTATAATTTGGTAAGCAGTGCCACTTGCTGATAATGGACCTATCATATAAATAATGGCCTAAGGTCATTAGTTTTTGGCATGGCCATTATTTACGACGGGTAATGGTTGCTTATCTGTTTTTTAAAGCTGTTATACATTTAAAAAGTGTTTTTGACTTAAAATTTAGCATATATAAAGATACTCATTGCATACCTAAATTCAGCTTTATTTCCTGGTTGTGCTTAGTGGTGTATTATACATCTAAAATCTGCACTCACAGTCACTGAATCAGATGTCTAATTCAACTGTAACATGTATTTTGATATAGACAATGTCACGATGCTAAGAACTATGTCGATCATTACTTTATGTTTTAACCCTTTCCTCCATATATACGCATATTTACGCATGTGTGACCAGTGTAGATCCAGATCAGCCGGGACATCCATGCCGTCTGATCAGGATCTGCACTAGTCACATTTTGGTCCGAAATAGCCTAAGGAATCAAAAAGCGAACAGTGCAGATCCAGATCAGACGGCATGGATGCCCACTCAATAAAGCTGTGGCTATGGTGGAAAGGTTTAAATAAAGAAATATATTCAAACAGTGCCAATAATTGTTCCTTTCATTGTAAATCATGACCCTATTCCATTCATTTGAACAGGATAGGAAGTTGCTAAATTTTGAATTCAGGAAGTGTCTAACATGTTTTACTGAACAGTTTATTGTGGTATGAATCTTAGATGATGTGGTTTCTTATACCACTACTGTGTATTAATATTTTTACACATATCATTAACATGATTAATCATTTATAAAAATGTATGAGTTATTATGTTATTTTTTAACGATTAATTATGAAAGGCCTACCATGGACTAAAAGGCTAATAAGCATTATAATAGCATTCATTCATGAAAATTTGTTTGCTAAAATGTTCAGTGAATACCGATACACCATTTTTTATTATTACTGGATGTTCAGACCATTCTTGAATTCCACAGACCTAACAACCTTTGAAATTAAAAATTTAAAAATGAAATATTGTCTGTAAATATTTAGAGACAGGTTATAAATTGGTTAATATTTCTGTGTCAACACCAGAGGTTTAATATGTAAAATGCCTTTTCCAATGATACAAAAACATAGCTCTGATGTGATTTTAAGTAATCTAACAACTCAGCTGCTACAAATCAGCAAACTCCATGCCTGGTGTCAAAACATTACTTGCACAAAGAAAACTAGAAATGTGTTTTCAAACGGCTTAACCCTTTATGACATGGATATGCCTTGTGTTACAAGTGTATATCAGCCTGCACATCCATGCGGTCAGAACAAAAACTACATAAGTAACTTGTGGATTTATTAATTGTTCAGACCAAGAAACAGTGTAGGTTTAGATTAAGCGTAGAGATGTGCAGCTGTCTGATCTGAATCAATACTCGTCCATATAACTAAAGGTGTATCAATGAGTAAACGGTTAAACTCTGAAGCCTCTAATGCTCTTTCCATATACAGAGCAAGCTTTGTTTAATCTGTTTAATGGAAAGTTATTTTTTTTATTTTAGGTATATTGAAGTGAGAAGAGAACATTTAAACTTTGTTTTCTTTTCATTTTCTTTTATTGAAACATAGTATTTTAATTTTAGATGCAAGGTAAAGGCAACAAATGGAATTCTTGAAGAAGTTGTCGAGAAAGAAGTTTATCTCTGCAGATTCTGTGCAAAATACCCAGCTGGCCAGATGCCTCAACACATTTGATCTAACTGCTCTGGGTAAGAAACACTTGGTAAAAACATGATTAACATGAATAAAACAATATTCTAAATTTATCTTGAAAAATCACATAGAGTGAAGTGGATGGGGGTCTACTCTTATCCCCCTCCCATGACCAACCTCCACCCCTCCTCAACTTCCACACCTCCTTAACCTCCACCCCTCATCAACCCCCACCCCTCCTCAACCCCCACCCCTCATCAACAACCACCCCTCATCAACCCCCACCCCTCATCAACCCCCACCCCTCATCAACCTTAAAAAGATAAAGATATAAACAGTTCTCCATTATTGAAACACAGAAGTTGACATTGACTTTAGATAAAGATGTTAAATACAATATCAGTGGGAAGGAGAAGAGCTGATTGAAACAAACAATTTTCATATTATTACTGTCCCATTTTTAGCTCGACTATTCGAAGAATATGTCGAGCTATTCTACTCGCTTGGGCGTCGCCGTGCCGCTTTGGTTAAAGTTTGCGTGCAACCTACCTATATCTTAAAAACTACTATAGCTACAGCTTTGAAACTTGGCACACTTGTTCATCATCATGTCCCAAGTGTGTATGCCAAGAACCATAACTCTAACTTTCATTTTGATCAAATTATGGCCCTTTTTCGACTTAGAATTTCAGGTTAAAGTTTGCGTGCAAGCTACTGTACAAACTCATAACTTCAATAATACTTACTCTACAGCTTTGAAACTTGGCACACTTGTTCATCATCATGTCCCAAGTGCGTATGCCAAGAACCATAACTCTAACTTTCATTTTGATCAAATTATGGCCCTTTTTCGACTTAGAATTTCAGGTTAAAGTTTGCGTGCAAGCTACTGTACAAACTCATAACTTCAATAATACTTACTCTACAGCTTTGAAACTTGGCACACTTGTTCATCATCATGTCCCGAGTGTGTATGCCAAGAACCATAACTCTAGCTTTCATTTTGATCAAATTATGGCCCTTTTTTCGACTTAGAATTTCAGGTTAAAGTTTGCGTGCAAGCTAGTTACTTTCATACTTCTTGTATTATAGCTTTGAAACTTAAGACACTTGTTTACCATCATGACGCTGACTAAGTATGCCAAGAACCATAACTCTCTTTTTAATTTTAAATCAAATTATGGCCCTTTTTCGATTTAGAATTTCCTGTTAAAGTTTGCGTGCAAGCTAGTTACTTTCATACTTCTTGTACTACAGTTTTGAAACTTAAGACACTTGTTCACCATCATGACCCTGACTATGTATGCCAAGAATCATAACTCTTTGTTTGATTTTTATCAAATTATTGAGCTTTTTTTACTTAGAATTTCAGGTTAAAGTTTGCATGCAAGTAAGTTACTTTCATACTTCTTGTACTATAGCTTTGAAACTTGTTCACCATCATGACCCTGACTATGTATTCCAAGAACCATAACTCTTTCTTTGATTTTTATCAAATTATTGCCCTTTGTTGACTTAGAAATTAAGGTTAAAGTTTGCGTGCAAGCTGGTAAAAGCTCATTACTTTCATTCTATTAAAATTACAACTTTAAAACTTTGTATACCTTTATTTTATCATACATCAGGTTGATGTTAAAAGGCCCATAACTCATCCTTGCTTTTTTATATTTAATTTTTGCCATATTTCACTTAGAAATTAGAATAAAGACTTAGAAATTGTGGTTAAAGTTTCAATGTTAGTGTTTTTCATATGTAATGCTATAGAAAAGGTTTAAAACAGAAAACAGATGTACTTAACATACTTTGGATGAAAGTGTTGAGTGGTTGTGGTGTGGGTGGGGGCATATACTGTACTGTACTGTACTGTACTGTACTGTACTGTACTGTACTGTACTGTACTGTACACCACACCACACCACACCACACTAAACTATTGTACCCCCCCACCACCACCACCCCCACCACCACCACATACCGCCACCAACAACAACAACACCACCACCACCAACAACACCACCAACAACTACAACACCCCCAACAACAACAACACCACTACCACCAACAACAACAACACCAACAACATCACAAATAACAACAACACCAACAACAACATCAACAACACCGTGAACAAAACCACCACCAACAACAACACCACCGACAACAACACCAACACCACCACCAACAACACCACCGACAACAACACCAACACCACCAACAACGACACCACCACCAACACTACCAACAACAACATCAACACCAACAATAACAACACCAACAACAACACCAACAACCAACAACAATATCACCACTACCACCAACAACAACACCACCAACAAAACCACCAACACCAACACCATCACTACCAACAACAACACCAATAGCAACAACAACAACAACCAACAACAACAACACCACCAACAACAACACCATCATCACCACCAACAACAACACCAACACCAACTACAACAACACCATCACTATCAACAACAACACCAACAACACAAACAAGAGCACAAACAACAATGCCAACAATAACAACACCAATAACAACACCACCAACCAACAACACCACCACCACCACCGACAACAACAACACCAACAACAACACCATCACTACCAACACCAACAACAACACCAACAACAGCAACAACACCAACAACAACACCACCACCAACAAAAGCAACCAGCATACCATATTAGACTACACCACACCACTATAGGTGGGCAGGGATAGTGGGTTGATGGGTGTGGGATCAGGGGTGTATGGGCTGGGTTGTATAAACCCTCTAAAAAACCTACAAGAATAAATTAAGTGTAATTTATTGATTTCCTTACTTGTATTAAGAAACTTTTGTTCATGTGTTTATGTTGGGGGTGTCATAAACTCCTGAATAACCCCCCAGTTTAAATGAAGCCCAGTTTAAAATGTGCTTAAATATGTCTGACTTTTCGAATAGTCGAGCGTGCATTCGTTTCCGACTGGCTCTTGTTTGTTTTCATTATTTGTTATTTGCATTTATATTATCTACACATTTACCCCTCTTCCCCCCCCCCACACACACCCTCAACTTTACATAAAGAATCAGTTGTAAAATATCATTTTAGAAAAATTAAATCCACCTATTTAATGATCTACAAATTTAATTTTAGCCAAATAACCACAAATTCTATGCCTGCAAAATTACTATAAATACATTTTTAATATTAAACTATGCTGCAAGTAGAACAAATGTCCTAAAAAGTAATTACATTATAAAAACTACAGGTTCAGGCCCTATGATTATTAAACTTTTTTCATGTTCAACTCAATTCTGTGCTTCAACATTAACATTCTTCATAGAAAAGAAATAACTAATGTTCTACAATTGGTATTGAGACCAATAGTCATTTCAGTTTTAAATGTTATAAGATTAAAAGGAAGAAATGAAGCCATCAAATGTTCATGCGAAAACTGAGCTGTGCATGAACAATGTTATATAATCACAGGGCCATGGCTCACAATGTTATATAATCACGGGGCCATGGCTTACAATGTTATATAATCATGGGACCAAGGCTCACAATGTTATATAATCATGGGGCCATGGCTCACCATGTTATATAATCATGGGGCCAAGGCTCACAATGTTATATATTCACGGGGCCATTGCTCACAATGTTATATAATCACAGGGCCATGGATCACAATGTTATATAATCATGGGACCATAGAACACAATGTTATATAATCACAGGGCCATGGCTTACAATGTTATATAATCACAGGGCCATGGCTCACAATGTTATATAATCACGGGGCCATGGCTCACAATGTTATATACTCAACAAAAAAAGAAACCTGACACTGTAACTTTGAATAAGTATGAGGTGCATATTCAAAATCTATATATTTTTGCACCATCCAAAAGAAAATAACCACTGAATCACTTGTTTCATGCACCAAAAATATCAAAATGCATAATTAAGTTCAAAACATGCACAATTTTTATTACATACCACAATTCAATTAGCTTTAAATCTGATTCCAGGAAAATACACCAAATATTAAGTGTCAGGTTTCTATTTTTGTTGAGTATATAATCATGGGGCCAAGGCTCACAATGTTATATAATCATGGGGCCATGGCTCACAATGTTATATAATCACAGGGCCATGGATAACAATGTTATATAATCAGCCATGGCTCACTGAAAGCATTCACAGGGAGTACATGTTACACTAATAAACTTGACATACATTCTTTTTTTATGATTGAACGTTGAAGTTAGTCTGTTTTACACCTCTCTCTTAACCCATTCCTCCATAAACACACCTTAATTGCATGGGCGAACAGTTTAGATCAAGATCAGACGTTACATCTGATCAGGATCTAAACTGTTCGCTTTTTTGATTTGTTAGGTTATCTCTGACCAAAATGTGACCAGTGCAGATCCTGATCAGGCGGCATGGATGTGCCGGCTGATCTGGATCTACACTGGTCGCACATGCGTAAAAAGGCATACATATGGAGGAAAGGGTTAAGTCTGTTTTTGTACCTCTCTTTATTTTGAAATTTCATTATGTGGTATGCTGAATGTTTGCAATAAGCATTTTGCTATCATTTGATTGAATTAAACCTATTGGAAGGTATTGAATTTATTTCATATACATGTAAGTGTAACATTTTGCTTTGTATTATAGGTATTGGGAGTACCCTAGGAGCAGGTATATATGTGGTTGCTGGACAAGTTGCCAAACAGACATCAGGACCAGCTGTGTGTATCTCGTTCCTGATAGCCGCTGTAGCCTCAGTTCTTGCAGGTATAACCATACTCATCCCTCACAGATTATTAGTATAACCTGAAGAAACACGACGCTATGTATTAAATGTAAATTGAACATCACCACAGGGTCAGAGCAACTGATTTTTCTTCATGCCAAATGCATCTTTGAACACATTATCACCTGTGTCTAAAATTATGTCAAGAGTATCAATGGGTGTAGCACCCTCAAATATGATGGAGTATGCACATCTCTGGAAGATGGGGCATGCCATTTCTTATTTGAAGGAAGATAATGTGAACTTAACCCTTTACTTCATATATACACAGTTTTAGGCATGTGCAACTAGTGTAGATCCAGATCAGCCATCACATCCATGCCATGTGATCAGCTTTTGCACTGGTTTAATCTTGGTCAGTAACCAAATGAATCAGAAAGTGAAAAGTGCAGATCCTGATCAGATGGCACAGATGTGTTGTCTAATCTTTATCTACACTGTTTGCTAATGCAATAAAGGTGTACCTATGGAGTAAGGGGTTTATGAAAGGGGGTTTATTTTATTGCCAGGTTTGTGTTATGCAGAGTTCGGGGCCAGAGTACCAAAGACCGGTTCTGCCTATGTGTATAGCTATGTTACAATTGGTGAACTGATGGCGTTTGTCATTGGCTGGAATCTGATACTGGAATATGTCATAGGTATGTCTTCCATTGTCATAGGCTGGAATCTGATACTGGAATATGTCATAGGTATGTCTTCCATTGTCATAGGCTGAAATCTGATACTGGAATATGTCATAGGTATGTCTTCCATTGTCATAGGCAGGAATCTGATACTGGAATATGTCATAGGTATGTCTTCCATTGTCATAGGCAGGAATCTGATACTGGAATATGCCATAGGTATGTCTTCCATTGTCATAGGCAGCAATCTGATACTGGAATATGTCATAGGTATGTCTTCCTAGTTTCAAAAATGATTTATTTAAAAAACTTGATAGCTAGCTTTTAATTTTTTACTCCATGGATACAGCCTTCATGTCATGCTAGCTTTGAATTCTTTACTCCATGGATACAGCCTACATGTCATGCTAGCTTTGAATTCTTTACTCCATGGATACCACCTTCATGTCATGCTAGCTTTTAATTCTTTACTCCATGGATACAGCCTTCATGTCATGCTAGCTTTTAATTATTTACTCCATGGATACAGCCTTCATGTCATGCTAGCTTTTAATTCTTTACTCCATGGATACAGCCTTCATGTCATGCTAGCTTTTAATTCTTTACTCCATGGATACAGCCTTCATATCATGCTAGCTTTTAATTCTTTACTCCATGGATACAGCCTTCATGTCATGATAGCTTTTAATTCTTTACTCCATGGATACAGCCTTCATATCATGCTAGCTTTTAATTCTTTACTCCATGGATACAGCCTTCATGTCATGATAGCTTTTAATTCTTTACTCCATGGATACAGCCTTCATATCATGCTAGCTTTTAATTCTTTACTCCATGGATACAGCCTTCATATCATGCTAGCTTTTAATTCTTTACTCCATGGATACAGCATTCATATCATGCTAGCTTTTAATTCTTTACTCCATGGATACAGCCTACATTGGCACCTTAAGACCATGTAGATCTATATTTCCCAGCTTGTATTTGCAGTCAGATCAGGATCTACAGTTAGATCAGGGTCTGCAAGTTTTGCTCTTTGGTCAGAAATAGTTAAGTGAATCTAAAAGCGACTAGTGTAGATCCTGATCAGGCTACATGAATGTAAGACACATCGATTGTTTAACCTTTTCCTCTATAGAAACACATTTATTGCGAGGGTGAACACCTAAGGCAGTTCAGCCAATAACTTCCCAGAAAACATCCCTTGGAAAAAACGAAATAATTGACACAAGTTTGAAAGAAGTTTCCTATAAAAATATAACTCCATGGATGCGGCTTTACTCTTTCCTCCATATCTACGCAATTTTATGCATGTGTGACCAGTGTAGATCCAGATCAGCCAGCACATCCATGCCATCTGATCAGGATCTGCACTGTCGCATTTTGGTCAGAAATAACCTAACAAATAAAAAAGCGAACAGTTTAGATCCTGATCATACGGCACGGATGTGCTGGCAGGTCTTGATCTAAACTGTTCGCCCATGCAATAAAGGTGTATCGATGGAGGAAAGGGTTAAAATGCATTTTTCACACCTTTTGGCATGGTCGAACAGTGTAGATCCAGATCAGCTGGCACATCCGCACTTTCAAAATTTAAAATACAGAATTTTGTTTTACAATTTGCATGGAATTTGTAAGGAAGTGCTTGTGTTTGGAGTTCTTCAACTACTGGTCAGATCACTTGGGTCTGTTGCTGCTGCTGCAGAAAATCTGCTCTTTATAATCTTAGATTATAAGTTATTTGACTTGATTTTTATGTTTAATTCTTTCATGTACAGGTTCTGACACCAGAATGTTACTTCCATAAAGTTGTTTAGAGTTAACTTGTAACTTTTCATTTAAGTTGCTGTTTAAACACTGTGCTATTATTTAAAATTTGTATCATGACAAACTATGCTACCTGGGGCATATGGTTTTTCCAAATACAGTGTCTTGTTTCTTTTTATTTTCTAAGGTGTGGTATTATTCAAATAGGTTTTATGTACAAAAGTATTGTTCCTAATTTGTGTATTTGTGCTTGATTTTCTTTTCAACTTATAAAGAATTGATGATGTTATTGAGTGTCACATCATTAACAAAGTACATAGGGGTCCTACCATAAATTGGGATATTTTGGCTTGGTTAATAATTGGCCTAATTGGCCACCCTAATGAAAAGGCCAAAATTAAACACACCAAAATATGTTGCAGGTGAAAATTAAGCCTAGGTAGTGCAAACAACAAAACAGATTATTTTTTACACTTAGCAGATGTTGATCACTATTAATCGCTTATAAAAACAACAGGATAAATCTCATGATTTTAAATTTCAATTAGTTTATTTAAGTTTGTTGGATTAATGTGTGTTGCAATAAATGTTGTGAAAATGTGAGATTGGTTTTAGTGTTTTAAATATCATATCATTATTTGCATTACACTTACATAATTTAAATTTATATTTCTGCATGTGGAGTTTAATTTTTGTATTTAAAATAATAATACGAGTATTTTGCTGTCTTTTGTTGCTTTTTCCTATATGTATCGTTTATAAATATGTCTAAGATAAATGTCGACCAATCTGGCAAATAAGCGTACATGACATGATAAAATAACGTATCGGTGTTTATTTTTCGCCACACAATGATAAATGGCCAAAACTTAAACTGGCCAAAATAAAACACAAGCACTTTGGGGCAAAATGGCCAAAATATCACGACGCCAAAATATCCCAATTTACAGTATTGTCAGGCAGATTCCTGATACTTAATGTTACTTTTATCTTTGATAGTACAATACAATATACTTGGATTATAAGTCTTGGTATATTGTCTGGATGAATAAAGCTGTAAAATTATCTGTGACATCAAGAACGGTAATTCCTGATTGATTATGCTTTTTGTTTGGTCACTTTCAGATGACTAAATCTTGGAACTTACTGTATGTTGCTTAAAATCTTATAAAGTACTTGTCCTATTGACACAATTCTTGGAATATTCAATCATCTGATACAACAATACAGTCTCTGACAACAAGAATAATAATTTCTAATTGACTATTAATGGGTTTTACCCTTTAAAAATGGCTTTAAGGGTCCACCACACTCCTCCTTGAACATTCACAAAAACTAAGCAATACAAAACATTTTTTTAAATTCCCACATGAACATGATGAATGTAATGACAAGAAAATGTTGTGTACTTTGTAAAGAACTTTCAACAAAAAGAGATATCAATGTTTGTCACCTGTTTATGCAACCAGGAAGCGACTAGGAAATTGAAAGTTAAACACACTTTTATATAGTTTATATAATTATGTAAGTCACAAGGACACAAGACATTGTTGTCAGTATCATATTACTCATGTGGACTCATTTAAAATGATGTTTTGTGTTGTTGAGTTTTTGTGAATTTATGTAAATAGAAGTTTAGCCAATTTTAAGATCTCAATATTTTTCTTTACTGTTCTATCGTTTCTTACCATATGCAAAATAAAGATACATTAGTAACATTCATTTATGCAAAGTTTCTTTGAACTGCATTTTGCTGTTATTGAGATTTTTATTTTATTGATAAACCTGCAAGGAGGAGTGTAGTGAAGCCTTAACTTGAAACTTGATGTTGGTTATAACTCAGAAAGTAGCCAGACTTGAATGTATTATCTACAAAAAAAACTTTGTAATGAACAATGAGAATGACAACAAGAATGATAACTTCATGTGCTGATTGACCATTTTTTAGCTCGACTTTTCGAACAATATGTCAGCTATTCTACTCACTCTGGCGTCCGTGTCAGCGTCCCGCTTTGGTTAAAGTTTGCGTGCAACCTACCTATACCTTAAAAACAACTATAGCTACAGCTTTGAAACTTGGCACACTTGTCCATCATCATGTCCCGAGTGTGTTTGCCGATAACCATAACTCTAACTTTCATTTTGATCAAATTATGGCCCTTTTTCGACTTTGAATTTCAGGTAAAAGTTTGCGTGAAAGCTACTGTACAAACTCATAACTTAAATACTACTTATACTACAACTTTGAAACTTTCAACACATGTTCATCATCATATCCCGAGTGTGTATGCCAAGAACCATAACTAACTTTCATTTTGATCAAATTATGACGTAGAATTTCAGGTTAAAGTTTGTGTGCAAGCTAGTTAATTTCATACTTCTTTTACTATAGCTTTGAAACTTAAGACACATATTCACCATCATGACCCTGACTATGTATGCCAAGAACCATAACTTTCTTTGATTGTGATCATATTATGGCCCTTTTTGGACTTAGAATTTCAGGTTAAAGTTTGCGTACAAGCTAGTTACTTTCATACTTCTTGTACTACAGCTTTGAAACTTAAGACACTTGTTCACCATCATGACTCTGACTATGTATTCCAAGAACAGTAACTCTTTGATTTTTATCAAATTATTGCCCTTTTTCGACTTAGAATTTCAGGTTAAAGTTTGCATGCAAACTAGTGTACAAACACATAACTGCCATACTACTTGCACTACAGCTTTTGAACTTTTAACACTTTTTTATTATCATATCCCGAGTGTTTGCCAAGAACGATAACTCTAACTTCCATTTTGTACAAATTATGGCCCTTTTTTGACTTAGAAATTAAGGTTAAAGTTTGCATGCAAGCTGGTAAAAGCTCATAACTTTCATACTATTAAAACTGCTTCTTTAAAACTTTGTACACCTTTATTTTATCCAACATCAGGTTGATGTTCAAAGGCCCATAACTCATCCTTGCTTGTTTAAATTTAATTTTTGCCCTTCTTCATTTTGAAATTAGAAATTAAGACTTAAAAAATATGGTTAAAGTTTGCATGTTAGTGTATTTCTTATGTTATGCTATAGAAAAGGTTAAATACAGATGAACTTAACATACTTTGGTTGAAAGTGTTGAGTGGTTGTAGGGTGGGTGGGGGATATACTGTACTGTACTGTACTGTACTGTACTGTAATACACTACACTACGCTACACCACACCATACTGTACTGTACCGTACCATGCCACACCCAACCATACCATACTATTCTATAATAGACCATACCACACAACACATCACCAGACCTCACACAACACATCACCACACCAACACATACCATACATTATTTTTTGTTCTTATTATTTATACAGTCATAGCAAGAGGTATAAACAAATGACAAAAGATGGGATAGTTGGGCGTTGAGTGGTTAAGTGGGCGGGGAGTTGAAGGTGGGCAGTGATAGTGCATAGATGGGTGTGGGATAAGGGATGTATGGGCTGGGTTATGTAAACCCTCCAAAAAACCCTACAAGAATAAATTAGGTGTAATTTATTGATTTCTTATCTTGGATCAAGAAACTTTTGTTCATGTTTGTGTGTTGGGGGTGTCATAAACTCCTGAATCACTCCCCAGTTTAAATGAAGCCCAGTTTATAATGTACTTAAATGTGTCTGACTATTCGAATAGTCGAGCGTGCAGTTGTTTCTGACTGGCTCTTGTTGATTTAGTCACCTTTCAGATGATTGTTCAATAAACCATGATAACATTTGTCTTGTAATTGTCCAATCTAATCGTATTTGTCCAATTTAATTGTCTTTCATCAACAGTCAAGCCCATAGCCAAACACATTATTTAACATCAATTACACATTTTGTAATTATTAACAATAATAAGTAAAATTTACACCAAAAATGTTGTTAATCTTACTTTACATTTACATTGTATTATGTAATACCATGAATTTTGAATGTAAGACTATTTTAGGAATATTTTGATCTTTTGTGTATTTCAGGTACAGCAAGTGTGGCTAGAGCCTGGAGCTCGTACTTTGACTCCTTGGTCAACAACACGATACAGACATACTTCAGAGATAAGGCTCCAATGAATGTGTCCGGTCTTTCACCATATCCAGATTTCTTTGCTCTAGGAATCACACTGCTTCTTGCACGTAAGAACTTCACAAAATGTCATCAGGGCCAGTCTCGGACAAAATGACCCTTCAGCCACATCAAAATGCATTTTTTATGCATCCTCTTTACAGTATTTAGATGGAAAACACTGTGATTCCTTTCCAATTCCAGTCCAATTCCATTTCAATTGCATTCCAAATTCTTTTGATTCTTGGGATGGTCATTTTGCTAAACTATTTGTGCTGTTTGTCTGCATTCAAACATAAGCAGGTGTAACGGATTATCAAGTGACACACAGTATCCAATGTTGGGCTATGCAGTTTGAGAAAAGTATGATGGTATATAAGAACCTTCTATTTAATAAACGATTAAAGCTCCTTATATTAATATTGGTTATAAAATATTATTGTTAATTAATTCATCTGATTAGTTGTATTGAGAAGGGGTATAAGGATATAAATATTTAACAATTTAGTTTGGTAAGATCACTAAGTCTGTTTAAATTCTTAAGAACTACCGGTATTGATGAATTCATTTTTTTTAATTCAATATTACAGTCTTGCATTCACATCTACATTGTAAACAAATTATTAGTTATGCCTTTGTATCTATAGTCTGATGTTTTGTCGTGAATTATAATTATGAAATGATTTGCCAATGTTATTTAACTACAAATGTATCAAATTTATCTATGGAAATAACAATTTAATACTGACAATCGAAATGATTGTTAAATCTCACACACATCAGAGAACAATATTACTGTTAACAAAGTTTTATATCCAGATATCCTGGTCCCAAGGTTATAAAACTGTGCATGGAAACCAGTCTCAAATCTCAAACATCTGATTGGCGGAAATGGCGACTGGTCGCCATTTCCGCCAATCAGATGTTTGAGATTTGAGACTGGTTTCCATGCTCAGTTTTATAACCTTGGGACCTGTTCAGATTGTTCAACAGAAATCCAGATCCTTGCTTCATCTCTTTTTAAACGCCCGTTTGAAAAACGGGACATATAATGGGAACACCTGCGGTGGGCGGGTTGGCGGGCGGGCGGGCGGCGACCACAGGGTTTCCGCTCTCTTAGTCAAAGAGTTTTCATCAGGTCTTTATCAAACTTGGTGAATATGTTGGTGTGCATAATGTCTCGACGAAGTTCTATAACCAGCTAAATACCCCCAGGCACTCCTGAATTATGGCCCTTTAATTGTCCAAAATTTGGGTTTCCGCTCTCTAAGTCAAAGAGTTTTTGTCCCCCCGCCCCGTCCGTCCGTCCGAAACAATTTCGTCCGGAGCATAAGTCCAAAACTACTCGAGGGATTTTATTCAAACTTCATACACTGACAGAGCACATTGGTAGGTAGTGCAGTGTGCAAGAACAATAATTCTACCTTGCCTATTTAGCTCACCTGAGCACTTGTGCTCATGGTGAGCTTTTAGAATCTCCTTGTGTCCGTCGTCCGTCGTGCGTTGTCAATTTTTGCTTTAAACAACATCTCCTCTTAAACCCCTGGGCCAAAGTTGATGAAACTTGTCACGGATGTTCCTTGCATGAAGCTCTTCCAAAGTTGTTCAAAGAAATCAATTCCATGCAGAACTCTGGTTGCCATGGCAACCGAAAGGAAAAACTTTAAAAATCTTCTTGTCTGAAACCACAAGGCCTAGAGCTTAGATATTTGGCATTTAGCATCCTCTAGTGGAACTCTACAAAGATTGTTCAAATGATTTCCCTGGGGTCAAAATTGGCCCCGCCCCAGGGGTCACTTCATTTTGCATAGACTTATATAGGAAAAACTTTAAAAATCTTCTTGTCTGAAACCACAAGGCCTAGAGCTTAGATATTTGGCACTTAGCACCCTCTAGTGGAACTCTACAAAGATTGTTCAAATGATTTCCCTGGGGTCAAAATTGGCCCCGCCCCAGGGGTCACTTCATTTTGCATAGACTTATATAGGAAAAACTTAAAAAATCTTCTTGTCTGAAACCACAAAGCCTAGAACTTAGATATTTGGCACTTAGCACCCTCTAGTGGAACTTTACAAAGCTTGTTCAAATTATTTCCCTGGGGTCAAAATTGGCCCCGGCCCAGGGGTCACTTCATTTAACATAGACTTATATAGGAAAAATTTAAAAATCTTCTTGTCTGAAACCACAAGGCCTAGAGCTTAGATATTTGGCATTTAGCATCCTCTAGTGGAGCTCTTCAAAGATTGTTCAAATGATTTCCCTGGGGTCAAAATTGGCCCCGCCCCAGGGGTCACTTCATTTTACATAGACTTATATACTAATATAGGAAAAATTTTAAAAATCTTCTTGTCTGAAACCACAAGGCCTAGAGCTAAGATATTTGGCATTTAGCATCCTCTAGTGGAACTCTACAAAGATTGTTCAAATGATTTCCCTGGGGTCTAAATTGGCACCGCCCCAGGGGTCACTTCATTTTGCATAGACTTATATAGGAAAAACTTTAAAAATCTTCTTGTCTGAAACCACAAGGCCTAGAGCTTAGATATTTGGCATTTAGCATCCTCTAGTGGAACTCTACAAAGATTGTTCAAATGATTTCCCTGGGGTCAAAATTGGCCCCGCCCCAGGGGTCACTTCATTTTACATAGACTTATATAGGAAAAACTTTAAAAATCTTCTTGTCTGAAACCACAAGGCCTAGAGCTTAGATATTTGGCATTTTGCATCCTCTAGTTGAACTCTACAAAGATTGTTCAAATTATTTCCCTGGGGTCAAAATTGGCCCCACCCCAGGGGTCACTTCATTTTATATAGACTTATATAGGAAAAACTTTAAAAATCTTCTTGTCTGAAACCACAAGGCCTAGAGCTTAGATATTTGGCATTTAGCATCCTCTAGTGGAACTCTACAAAGATTGTTCAAATTATTTCCCTGGGGTCAAAATTGGCCCTGCCCCAGGGGTCACTTCATTTTACATAGACTTATATAGGAAAAACTTTAAAAATCTTCTTGTCTGAAACCACAAGGCCTAGAGCTTAGATATTTGGCATTTAGCATCCTCTAGTGGAACTCTACAAAGATTGTTCAAATGATTTCCCTGGGGTCAAAATTGGCCCCGCCCCAGGGGTCACTTCATTTTGCATAGACTTATATAGGAAAAACTTTAAAAATCTTCTTGTCTGAAACCACAAGGCCTAGAGCTTAGATATTTGGCATTAAGCATCCTCTTGTGAAACTCTACAAAGATTGTTCAAATGATTTCCCTGGGGTCAAAATTGGCCCCGCCCCAGGGGTCACTTCATTTTACATAGACTTATATAGGAAAAATTTTAAAAATCTTCTTGTCTGAAACCACAAGGCCTAGAGCTTAGATATTTGGCATTTAGCATCCTCTTGTGAAACTTTACAAAGATTGTTCAAATTATTTCCCAGGGGTCTAAATTGGCCCCGCCCCAGGGGTCACTTCATTTTATATAGACTTGTATAGGAAAAACTTTAAAAATCTTCTTGTCTGAAACCACAAGGCCTAGAGCTTAGATATTTGGCATTTAGCATCCTCTAGTGGAACTCTACAAAGATTGTTCAAATTATTTCCCAGGGGTCTAAATTGGCCCCGCCCCAGGGGTCACTTCATTTTATATAGACTTATATAGGAAAAACTTTTAAAATCTTCTTGTCTGAAACCACAAGGCCTAGAGCTTAGATATTTGGCATTTAGCATCCTCTAGTGGAACTCTACAAAGATTGTTCAAATGATTTCCCTGGGGTCAAAATTGGCCCCGCCCCAGGGGTCACTTCATTTTGCATAGACTTATATAGGAAAAACTTTAAAAATCTTCTTGTCTGAAACCACAAGGCCTAGAGCTTAGATATTTGGCATTTAGCACCCTCTAGTGGAACTCTTCAAAGATTGTTCAAATGATTTCCCTGGGGTCAAAATTGGCCCCGCCCCAGGGGTCACTTCATTTTACATAGACTGATATAGGAAAAACTTTAAAAATCTTCTTGTCTGAAACCACAAGCTGAGAGTACTTTTGTACTCAGGTGAGCGATATAAGGGCCATCATGGCCCTCTTGTTTATTCTTACGAGGGAACCATGATTGTTGAAAAACAGCTCAAGCACTCAATGAGTTGGAAAATCCTGCTCCCAAAAATGTTGTCATTACCATTGAATTTACCACAAATATGACGGGCATATTTTGTGTCAGTTTGGCTCTCTTGTTATACAATCTGTGCCCAAAAGTGTACACACCTTACAGTGAAGTTCATGTTTTATGGAAATGTTTGCATGTGTAAACTTCATGTCAGGTATTTCAGCTTAGTGCTTTCAGCTGCAAAACGTTTATGTTTCCACAGAATTGGCAAATGCTTCTAACTTAGAAAATGAAAAAAGAAACCTGCAGTAAACAGTAATCAAATCACCACATTGCATATTACAGCGATTTTCAGTCCAGGTGAATACTTGTATATCCAAAAGATATACAGATGTAATTGGAAGATAGTGTATATAAAAAAGTGTATATTATATATTGCATATTGCAGTGATTCTAGCAGTAGGGGTGAAGGAATCGTCACGATTCAACAACCTCTTCACTGGTGTGAACCTGCTTGTTGTTACCTACATTGTCATCTGCGGCTCCTTCAAGGCTGACGCTGACAACTGGAAGATCGACCCAAACCAGGTAGTGCTTCTGTCGCCATTTCAGCCAATCAGATGCTTGAGATTTGAGACTGGTTTCTAAACTCAGTTTCATACCGTTGGGACCAGTAGTTACATGGATGACATGTATAGATCCTGATCAGCCTGTATATCCATGAAGACATGGGGGATTTCAGCAGCTTATGAAAACAAGGGGTCATTTTACCACTGCTGAGAATTTTCAAGGGGTCATAATCAGTTAGTCAGTTATATGCTGTTCTCAGTGAACTTTACTACTTGATATCAAATTGCTTTAACTTCATTTACATTTTTCAAGGGTCAAAAAGATTCTTACTTCATAATTAACCCTTTCCTCCATTTATACGCATTTGCAACCAGTGTAGATCCAGATCAGCCGGCACATCTGTGCCGTCTGATCAGGATCTGCACTGGTTGCTTTTTGGTCAGAAATAACCTAATAAATCAAATAGCGGACAGTTTAGATCCTGATCAGATGGCACAGATGTGCTGGCTGACCTGGATCTACACTGGTTGCACATGCATAAAATTGCGTAGATATGGAGGAAAGAGTAAAGCCGCATCCATGGAGTTATATTTTTATAGGAAACATTTGTAGCTCACCTGTCACGTAGTGACAAGGTGAGCTTTTGTGATCACAATTTGTCCGGCGTCCGTCCGTCCGTCGTCCGTAAACTTTTACTTCAAACGACATCTCCTCTGAAACCCCTGGGCCAAAGTTGATGAAACTTGCAACAGGTGTTCCTTGCTTGAAGCTCTTCCAAATTTGTTCAAAGAAATCAATTCCATGCAGAACTCTGGTTGCCATGGCAACCTAAAAGAAAAACTTTAAAAATCTTCTTCTCTGAAACCACAAGGCCTAGAGCTTAGATATTTGGCATTTAGCACCCTCTAGTGGAACTCTACAAAGATTGTTCAAATTATTTCCCTGGGGTCAAAATTGGCCTTGCCCCAGGGGTCACTTCATTTTACATAGACTGATATAGGAAATCTTTAAAAATCTTCTTCTTACAAACCACAATTCGTACAGCTTAGATATTTGGTAAGTAGCATTGTCTAATGGATGTCTACTAAATTTGTTCAAATTATGTGCCCTGGGCCAAAATCGTCCACGCCCTAGGGTCTTCTTGGTTTACATATATTTATATAGGAAAATCATGAAAATCTTCTTCTTTAAAACCACAAGGCCTAGAGCCTTAACATTTGACATACAGCATCATCTAGTGGTCCTCTACCATAATTGTTCAAACTATCCCCCTGGGGTAAAAAATGGCCCCGCCCCAGGGGTCACTTGTTTTACATAGACGTATGTAGGGAAAACTTAAAAAAATCTTCTTCTCTAAAACCACAAGGCCTAGAACCTTGGTATTTGGTATGTGTCATCATGTAGTGGTCCTCTACAAAAGTTGTTCAAAATATTCTCCTGGGGTCGAAAATGGCTCCGCCCCAGGTGGCCCTAGTTTTATTACATAGTGTTATACAGTAAATCTTTAAAAATCTTCTTCTCTGAAACCGTAAGGCCTAGAGCTTAGATATTTGGTATAAAGCATCATCTTGTTACATTTTCTCCACAATAGCAGCTTAATTTTTTTTTAAATTTTTGACTTGATTTTACCAAACTTGCGCACAACTCTTGCAACCATTGAGCAGTTGTTGACAGGTGAGCGACCCAGGGTCCTATGGACCCTCTTGTTTCAAACTTCTGTCAGTTATTTCAGGATTTTTTAAAAATATTGCGGCACAAACTACTGCTACAGTTTTCAAGATACTGACTTGAAACTTTAAACAAGTGAGGTACTTGGTAACATGTGTAGATGTGCCTGACATATTTTTTATGTGGCTCAGTCCATCATTTTTATGACAGGTACATGATTTTTTTAATCTTGTGACAAAAACTTCAAAAATTTTCTCTTGATTAATTTGAAAATTTAAGCATACATTCTGCATCAACTGACCTATTTTCCATTAGGCCCAGTGTATATGTGGTTGACATATTTTTCACTATTAATTATTAATATTTATTGGATTGGAACAGGGATCTTCAAAACCTAGTACATGCATTTTTTCTAAGTTTATCCAAGCACTGAACAGGCTAAATTGTGTGTTTTGTTTCATTTGTATGGTGTAAACAGCATTGTATTTGGGTTATGTATAAAAATAATTTTTTTACAACGTGAAGGAAACATGTATGGGCATTCTGTCTGAGGGGTTGTTTTACTTGTGTAAAATGGTATGTTGTTTGCTTGGCCATTTTACAGATTATGTATATTTCTTTTACTCTGCATTTGATGATAATTCCAGTCATTAGTGAATAATGGAAACTTAAGCTTCAGTTTTGATAATCTCTTGATTTATACTATGTTGTTTATTCATTTAGTTTCTGTATGAAGAATAAGAATACATTATTTGCCAATTATCTAAGAAGTAAAAGCATGTATTGGTTAAATCTTGTAAGAGTACATATTTAATAATTCACTATCTATCCAACTTCATACTTGATATATAAATGATGCTTTAATTGTTAAATAATGTAATAATATATTGTTAAAATAATAAAAATGTACTTAAGGGTGTATTGGGCAGCAGTAGGGGTGTTAGCAGCCTTTTACGTTCGGTATTATTGGTCAGTGAAAAACCTGATTTGGTCAGTGAAAAGTCAGGGAAAAGTCAGGGAATTTTTTTCATACTTGGTGCTGGCAACCCTGAAGTTTCTGAGAATACCAAATGAGGAGATGAGATGTTGTATGTGGCAAATATCACATGTTGCGATGCACATTAATTAGCTGTGCTGACAGTTTGACATGCATATGTATGCCTTTTATCATAATGTTGATCCACATCAGCTGCCACATCCATGCCATATGATCTAGATCTACACTGGTCACTTTTTGGTTAGAAATAACTAATAAAAAGCAAACAGTGCCAATCCTGATCAGATTGCAAAGAAATGCCTGCTTACCTAGATCTACAGATGGGATAACAGCCGTATGCCATGGGAAGATATATAGGAAGAGTTAAATCCTTTTTAGGAAAAACACCTGTCCGGGATACCCAGATAAAATTGCAAGCTTTGAAACATATCATGCAGATGATTAGTAAAAATATTCAAATCAATGGTTGAACAATCACAATGTGTGATTTTTAATGTGCTATTACAGTAGATATGCAAATATAATGTCATCAGGCTCCAAGATTACAAAACTGAGCTTGGAAACCAGTCTCAAATCACAAGCATCTGATTGGCTGAAATGGCAACCAGTCCACATTTCAGCTAATCAGATGCTTGAGATTTGAGACTGGTTTCCATTCTCAGTTTTATAACCTTGGGACCAGGAGTGAGAAAGGTAGACTTGAAGATTATATAAAACTTTAGCTAAAGAGATCCCCTAGATTTTAATTTCCAAGAACTGTGTGTGTGTAACAGTGTTGGCTTGTCATTTAAAATAATTCAGATGTTGACATGTTTGAATGCTGTGTTGCATATGAATTATTATATGATATAAAGATTATAAAATATCTTTCTCCTCTGTGAGACCATACACAGCAATGTGTTCTTGGGGTATGGAACTGCTTTTGTGAAGTTAAGAGACTGTCCCAAATTTACACCAAAAATAGTTCCTCATAGATTTCCCATCCAAACATGGCCACTTGTGATAGATACTTTTTCTTGCATATCTTATATCCATTTAACGATATTTAATTGTTGTTCATTTCTTAGCTGATATTTTAAAGGAATTATATTCCCATTGATAATTATACAAATATGCCACATTTTATAACACAAGGGGATGAGTTATTTCAGCACCAGTAAAAACAGAGAAAACTCTTGCCCAACCAGCTGCCATTTCAGCCAATCAGATGCTTGAGATTTGAGACTGGTTTCCATTCTCAGTTTTATAATCTTCAGTACTGGTATTCAAGAAAATGTTATCTTTGTTTGTTAGATTACTGGAATGAACTCAACAGACATCGGAGAAGGAGGATTTCTACCGTTTGGGTTTTCTGGTATGATATCAGGGGCAGCTACATGTTTCTATGCTTTTGTTGGTTTTGATGCCATAGCAACCACAGGTACATTCTTATACAGATTCTCTCTAAGAATTAGAATATTAAAGAAGGATTGGGCTGTCACCCGCTTTGATTTTCTTGGTTTTCACATCACATGTTGAGTTTGATGCCCATAGTAAAGAACTAAAACTTGTTGTAATGGTCACCGGTATTTAGCAGTTACCCAACAAGCACACAGTGTATAATGTTCCTTTCAATATCCAGTTAACGCTTTAAACCATTGTGTGGCATTATTTACATGTAATCTGTGCCCAGTTTAGATGTGTGCAGTCTGATATGACTGTACACATTTATATAACTGGTCAGAAATAAGTTGATGATTCAGAAATCTAGTTATGTAGATCCAGATCAAACTTAATGAATGCTGCTCATCTATATTCATGGAGTACCAAGTAAGACAGCCGGTTGTAGTAAAGAGCCACTTGTAGTAAACATCCACTTGTAGTACACAGCCACTTGAAGTAAACAGCCACTTGTAATAAAAACAGCCACTTGCAGTAAACATCCACTTGAAGTAAACAGCCACTTGAAGTAAACAGCCACTTGAAGTAAACAGCCACTTGTAGTAAACATCTACTTGTAGTAAACAGCCACTTGTAGTAAACAGCCACTTGAAGTAAACAGCCACTTGTAGTAAACATCCACTTGTAGTAAACAGCCACTTGTAGTAAACAGCCACTTGTAGTAAACAGCCACTTGTAGTACACAGCCACTTGTGGTAAACAGCCACTTGTAGTAAACATCCACTTGTAGTACACAGCCACTTGTAGTAAACAGCCACTTGTAGTAAACATCCACTTGTAGTAAACATCCACTTGTAGTACATCACTTGTAGTAAACATCCACTTGTAGTAAAAATCCACTTGTAGTACACAGCCACTTGTCGTAAACAGCCACTTGTGGTAAACATCCACTTGTAATAAACAGCCATTTGTAGGTAATAGCCACTTGTGGTTAATAGCCACTTGTAGTGAACAGCCACTTCTAGTAAACAGCAACTTTTAGTAAACAGCCACTTGTAGTAAACAGCCAGTTGTACTAAACAGCCACTTGTAGTAAACATACACTTGTAGTAAACAGCCACTTGTAGTAACCAGCCGATTGTAGTAAACAGCCACTTGTAGTACACAGCCACTTGTAGTAAACAGCCACTTGAAGTAAACATCCACTTCTAGTAAACAGCCACTTGTAGTAAACAGCCACTTGTAGTAAACATCCACTTGTAATAAACATCCACTTGAAGTAAACAGCCACTTGTAGTAAACATCCACTTGTAGTAAACAGCCACTTGTAGTAAACAGCCACTTGTAGTACACAGCCACTTGTAGTTAACAGCCACTTGTAGTAAACATCGACTTGTAGTACACAGCCACTTGTAGTAAACAGCCACTTGTAGTAAACATCCACTTGTAGTAAACATCCACTTGTAGTACATCACTTGTAGTAAACATCCACTTGTAGTAAACATCCACTTGTAGTACACAGCCACTTGTCGTAAACAGCCACTTGTAGTAAACATCCACTTGTAAAAAAAGCCATTTGTAGGTAATAGCCACTTGTGGTTAACAGCCACTTGAAGTGAACAGCCACTTCTAGTAAACAGCCACTTGTAGTAAACAGCCTCTTGTATACAGCCAGTTGTACTAAACAGCCACTTGTAGTAAACAGCCACTTGTAGTAACCAGCAACTTGTAGTAACCAGCCACTCAAGTAAACAGCCATTTGAAGTAAACATCCACTTGAAGTAAACATCCACCTGTAGTAAACAGCCCTTTGTAGTAAACAGCCCTTTGTAGTAAACAGCCACTTGTAGTAAACAGCCACTTGAAGTAAACATCCACTTGTAGTAAACAGCCACTTGTAGTAAACATCCACTTGTAGTAAACAGCCAATTGTGGTAAACATCCACTTGTAGTAAACAGCCACTTGTAGTAAACGTCTATTTGTAGTAAACAGCCACTTGTAGTACACAGCCACTTGTAGTAAACAGCCACTTGAAGTAAACATCCACTTGAAGTAAACATCCACTTGAAGTTAACATCCTCTTGTAGTAAACTGCCACTTGTAGTAAACAGCCACTTGTAGTAGACAGCCACTTGTAGTAAACAGCCACTTGTAGTTAACAGCCCTTTGTATTAATCATCCACTTGTAGTAAACATCCACTTGTAGAAAACAGCCACTTGTAGTAAACAGCCACTTGTAGTAAACAGCCACTTGAAATAAACAGCCACTTGTAGTAAACAGCCACTTGTAGTAAACAGCCACTTGTAGTAAACATCCACTTGTAGTGTAGTACACAGCCACTTGTAGTAAACATCCACTTGTAGTAAACAGCCACTTGTAGTAAACAGCCACTTGTAGTAAACAGCCACTTGTAGTACACAGCCACTTGTAGTAAACAGCCACTTGTCAGTCTATTTTATTGCCTAACACACAGTGTACTTATGACTGTTTATATTTATTTTGATGTGGGTTTCTCAAAATGATGTGTTGGTTATATCTTGCATCCATGATCTTTTTTTTCCATTAGTATAAGATTTGTTAGTTTTGTGTAATAATTTAATGTTAATATCAATTTTAACAAAAAACTTTTCCTTACCAAATGGCTGTCAACCCTCTACTCCATATACATGTTTTATTGGAGGTGCAAGCAGTGTAGATCCAGAAGATGGCATATTCTTGCAGTGTGATAAGAAACTACACCATTAACAGTGTAGATCCAAATCAGGGAACATTCATGCTGTCTGATCAGGATCTAAACAATTATTCAGAATGATCAGAAGTACCCTATGAATCACTAAGTGACAGTGTAGATCCTGATCAGATTGCATGAATGTGCCTGCTGATCAGGATCTACACTGTTTGCCCATGCCATAAATACATATATGTGGTGTAAAGGTTTAAAGACAATTATGTCACAAAACTAACTGGATGCTTGTTGTATAGGGGAAGAAGTGAAGAACCCACAGAAGGCTATCCCTATCAGTATAGTGATCTCACTGCTGGCCTGCTTCCTTGCCTACTCCGGAATATCAATTGTTATCACACTCATGTGTCCATACTACCTGTTGGATGGTAACGCACCTCTGCCTGCAGTGTTTGATAGAGTCGGCTGGCCAGTGGCCAAATACATCATAGCTGTAGGTGCTGTCTGCGGACTCTCTACAAGGTAAGGCTTTTGTTGTATGCAAGTCAAGGTGCATGTTTTGGTTTTGCCATAACTCCAAGTCTTCTCTATAAAATATAATGTGAAGTGTGCTTATAGTCGCACTGAATGACTACTTCCATGGTGACAAACCAGTAATCAAACTACTTCTGTAGCATGTAGAAAATTTTAGATGCAGAACAGCCCAAGGTCAGATTCAAACAAGTGACCTCAGGCTCAAGAGTCTGATGCTCTACATCTACAACAGTTTTCATTCATTCGCAGATGTAGTGCAGCATATATAGAATACTTAAATAGTCTGCAGTCTGTGGATTCATATCATTGGAGTTGTGTATGTAAACAATATCAGGTGAGACCGAAGGTCGAGCTTGATGTGGTTTACATACACAAAGAGAATGGATACAAAATTACAGACTGAATACAGCCATTATGTTTCTCTTATGTATCTCTCTAGCTCAAAACAACTTAAAATACACTGGACAACAAGTTCAGTCAACAGAATGATTTACATAATAGAATTTATAATATTGCGTAGCAATATCATATTGGTTGGAGACAGTATGCACGGAAGTGTACTGGAAAACTACGATAAGAATACACAAACTAGTTATGATGTCGCATACAACACAGACAACTGTAGTGATAAGGAATGAGAAAACCACACTGTGTGATATAAGTTTACAAATCTGACTTGTATCAATCTTGCATATACATGCTGTACTATGTTAAAATCATTCATGAGTTTATAATTATATAATAAACACTAATTATTATGAAGTATTTCAGTCTGCCTATGTTTCAGTTATTTTTTAAAATAAACATACACTGTTTCCATTTAAGTCATGCATTAACAAGTCCCAAAATAAAGTTTTGCAGTTAAAATAATGTTCCTCTTGTCTGCATAATACTTAAGGAATGATTCTTATTTTGGTGCGGTTCATGCAGATTGGACGTGCACACGTCCAATCTGCATGAACCGCACCAAAATAAGAATCATTACTTATATTTACATTTTACTCATTTTTTTCTTTAAATAAACTTAAGTCGAACGCTTTCAAAAATTAGTATTAAGTGAAAAGGGGGAGTAATACGTGGGAGTTTTCAATAGTAACAGCCATGACGTTACTGACGTCATTACGGGTCATGTGGTTCATGCAAAATGAACCGAATTTTTTTAAACGAAGAAATCAATAGGAATGTAAATATATAATTTTAACCTTGTGTGTTGATTTTATTCAAGGGTTCAATTGATAATTTATTGCAGACATCAGGGTATGAAAATCAATTGGGTTGTTAAAAGTGCATGAAACCAGACATTTCAATGTTTTTATGCCCCCGCCATGGAATGGCGACGGGCATTAAGAGTTGCTCCTGTCCGTCCGTACGTCCGTCCGATATTCTCGTGAACGCAACTCCTCCTACACTACTGGTGGGAATTTAATGAAACTTGACCAAAATGCTTGGCCTGATATGTTGTTGTGCATAAAGGTGGGGTTTCGCTCTTACATGTTCCATTCAGAAGTTATGGCCCTTTGATACTTCCATTAACATTAGTTTTAATTAGGGATGTCAACGAATATCCGGATATCCGAATACTAAGTCAGTATCCGGATACTAATTTCGTATCCGAATATTCGTAAAAGTAAGTAAAAAAATCATCTTAAACAGAAAAAAGTGTCAATTATTGCTTCTTTACACCTGTTCAGATGTCATATTCAGATAATTTGAAACCGTATGTTGATCCTCATATAACTGCCACTATAGGTAACGCGGTGTTTGTTTAACAGATTAGAGGTGCGAAAACGGCATCCTCTTTGCAATCATCCAGGTGGTCAGGACCATTGTTTGCCAATTACAATAATCCGCAAGTTGTATTGGTTATGTGATTGTCTGCCAATTAGTGCTGTCAATGGGCTCCTACAGATATACAGAGTTATCTCGATATTCTGCCTGAAGTTACCTCCCTTTGTAACGCGCACCTGTCACTGGGTAGTTCCGGTCTGAGGTTGACAATTAAAACAGGCATGCAGTAGTCATCCATGGTCCTTTCAGATACGTTTTAATATGGTCTGGTTGGTCAGAGATTAGCATAATGCATAAAAACGTTTGGTTTTTATCATTTATTGGAAAAATTGATAGTTTTTATAGTGCAGCACGTAATATTTAAAATTTCTATAAGTAATCATTATAATACGTTGGAGATGTTTATGTTTAACATCGTTATGTTCAACCCCTTCGGTAACTAATAAAGAGTAAAAAATACGCATTTCCTACGCTCAAAAATGGCAGATTTGAGGAAAAGAACACAAAGAAAACATTTAAAGCGGTAGAAAAATTCACAACAATAAGGTTCTACGTCCGCCGATGAAACGCCCGTTCACTTTTAATTTATACACGTTCTTTCATGTGCATGCAACATTTTTTTGCCAGGAATTTATTAGATTTTTTAAGTAACTGAACGTTTTCCTACAAATTGAATGCACACCATTCGGGTCATAGAATTGTGCCATTTTCGTATTGACGTATTTTCAATATACACCAAAAAGTTTTTCTTATTCTTATTCTTATACAGTTAAGAACATATTCAAAATTGTTTCATAATGTTTTCACTTTTTTCTCTTTATTTCTGAAAATAAACATTTTAGTTCATTTAGTTTTACAATCAATTTTAATTCATTAAATAAGTATATGTTTTGGTAAAACTTTCCCGATGGCTATTTTATTTTACTCTTTTCTGAGTGCTTTAAGTTGCCAATATGAAATAATCAATGTCTCGGGTCTTAAACAACATTGTGACAATTTATTAGAATATTAAATCTGTAGTCAGTTTCTCAAAACAACACGTTTACCCCCAAGAAGCAACGTTTTCAACCTCTTACAAATCTACAACTAAACTTCAAAAGGCCTTTATCACACCCACGGGTGGTAAAACCCAGTCTTTCTAATTAGATTATGTAACATAGTCATAAAACACCAGGCCCTATTCTTAAAAAGCGGTGTTTGCATTACTTAACGGTGATTGGCAGAATACTTAAGTGAATGTTTAACAAAGCTATAATTTCCATGCCAGCCAATAAATAAATTTTCATAAAGGATATGTACAGTTACGTAAATAGGTAAAGTTGCATTTAGTTATTAACTTAAAATCAATTTACAAAGATGATGGTTATTCTTTATATGCCTGTTTCATTTTTTTGGTTAATTCGACAATGCATTTAAAATTCAAAAGCACTTTGGGACTTTTTATCTACACTTTTAACGATACTCTTTATTACCGCTTCTAAACCGGAACTACCCAATCAGCAAGGGAAACCGCTCTCAATGGGAGGTAACTCTGTATATCGGTAGGCCCCCATTATTGTCAATTAAGTTTACCAAATTCCCCGAATGCTGTCACGTTCTTGTCAAATATCTTGATTTTTATTTTTCAGATAGAATAGTTGATGTAATTTTGATCAAACAAAGTTGATAACTGCGAAGGAAATAATAATGAATAAATTATGAAATATTAAGCATTTGTTGTTCATTTTTAATTTGTGTAATTTGGTAAATACATGTATAGTCTCTGGAACGTACCAGATAAATCTCAATGTCACAGCTAAGATCAAAATCCTCTCTAGATGTGCCAGCGGTACAAAATATTATTAAAAGTACGACTGTTTGCAGAAAAACAGATGGACAGAAAAAACCTTGAAAATTTAATTCAACAGTCGAATGCATAAGAAGAAAAACTAGTTTAATAATTTAATTGCATGAAAAGAAATCAACAAGAGTTCACTCATTTTTCGTCGAATTACTGTCGCCCTGGTCAAATCGCGTGAACATATTTCAAGAGTAAAACATTAAATCAAGTAGACTATCGATCAATCGTATCAAAGTGCTTATTATCTGCGGCGTCACTTGGCAGAAACAAAACACATCAAAATCAATCATTCTTTCAATTATTTTTTGACAAGTTTTCGTAGATCCAAAGTTCAATTCTATGCGTCGAAATGGCGGGAATATTGACGTCTTCATGTAAAAGACAAAGTCGCAGATCTATACGGTTATCCAGATAGTATTTGGATAGTCTATACGGATATCCGGATACCGAAAAAGGTATCCGTTGACATCCCTAGTTTTAATAGGAGTATATCTCGGGAACGCAACTCCTCCTACACTACTGGTGGGAATTTAATGAAACTTGACCACAATGCTTGGCCTGATATGTTGTTGTGCATAAAGGTGGGGTTTCGCTCTTACATGTTCAGTTCAGAAGTTATGGCCCTTTGATACTTCCATTAACATTAGTTTTAATAGGAGTATATCTCGTGAACGCAACTCATCCTACACTACTGGTGGGAATTTTATGAAACTTTACCACAATGCTTGGCCTGATATGTTGTTGTGCATAAAGGTGGGGTTTTGCTCTTACATGTTCCGTTCAGAAGTTATGGCCCTTTGATAGTTCCATTAACATTAGTTTTAATAGGAATATATCTTGTGAACGCAACTCCTCCTACACCTCTGCTGGGAATTTGATGAAACTTGACCACAATGCTTGGCCTGATATGTTGTTGTGCATAAAGGTGGGGTTTTGCTCTTACATGTTCCGTTCAGAAGTTATGGCCCTTTGATACTTCCATTATTTACATTAGTTTTAATAGGAATATATCTTGTTTCTTATATTTTGTGTTAAGCAAAATATGCATTTTGCCCATAACTTTAAAACTACTTGAGATACTGCCTTGAAACTTGAAATATATTTTCACCATCAAAATCTACATAATAACCAACAAGACCCATAACCCTGCTTCCAATATTTTTTAAATTATGCCCCTTTTTCACTTACATTTTGTGTTAAGAAAAACATACACTTTGCCCTTAACTTCGTTTTGAATGGAGGGATTTCAAAATAACTTGGCACAAATGTTCACCATAACAAAGGCGGTGTGTCGTGACAATACCCATGCCTGTAGGTCCAAGGTCAAGGTCACTGTTACTAAAAATAGAATTTTCTTGCAAAATCTTGTTTGCTCTGTAACTTTGTTATTTCTTATTGGATTTTTAAATAACTTGGAATAATTGTTCACCATATCAAGACGGTATGTCACATACATGCCCAAGCCTTTTGGTCGAAGGTCAAGGTCACTGTTACTAAAAATAGAATTTTCTTGTCCGGGCTGTTACTTTGTTATGAATGGAGGGATTTCAAAATAACTTGGCACAAATGTTCACCATGACAGGATGATATGTCGTGTACCATGCCCATGCCTGTAGGTCAAAGGTCAAGGTCACTGTTACTAAAAATAGAATTTTCTTGTCCGGGCTGTAACTTCATTATAAATGGAGGGATTTCAAAATAACTTGACACAAATGTTCACCATGACATTGCATTGCATTACCACACAGACATTTCTGTAATGAGAAGACAACAGTGCCACAAATAAAAATAATTTACTTGATCATCAAGTTTATGCATATTCTTATAATTACTCGGACATCACTGTCTTTGAAATGCTATTATTCCCATCATTGCACTTTAGTATCTGAAAGCGATGCATAGCGGGGGCATCCGTGTCCTATGGACACATTTCTAGTTCATATCTAGATGAATGCAATATTTCTTTGGCTGAATCGGGAACAGTGAGGACCCTGATCTGACGCGTCACAGTAATAACTTCATTTTAATCATCATCTTTGATTTGCACTATTGCTTTAAAAATGTTAAATAGCTTTACATACTACACAGAAATTAATGTTGTTAATGTGTTCATTTGCTTGTAAGAGTAAAACAGTAAAAAGGATAAAACAATTTATATATACAATTTGCAGCTTGCTAGGTGCCATGTTTCCACTGCCGAGAGTGATCTATGCCATAGCAAGTGACGGTCTGATATTCCGCTTCTTAGCATCAGTGAGCACAAGATTTAAAACTCCACTGATTGCCACCATCCTCTCGGGTATACTAGCAGGTGAGTGCTGTGTATTGTAAGTTGTGAGCCAGACATTTAAAACAATAAAATATATACATGTGTTGTCCATTTAAAAAAACTTGCATTATAATTACTGGTCCAGGACTTATCCATAACAAAATGTCTTTAACAGACTGTAGAGCACTTAAAGGTAGGTAGATACAGCCCTTTACACACAAGTTCTGTCAGTAATACTGAGCAGTGATGAGCCCTCTTTTATATCGTTTACTGTTTCAGGTATCATGGCCATGTTGTTTGACCTGAAGGAACTGGTAGACATGATGTCTATAGGAACTCTGTTAGCGTACACACTTGTTGCTGTATCTGTACTCCTGCTGAGGTAACTTACTATTTTATTACACTGTCTATAGGAACTCTGTTAGCGTACACACTTGTTGCTGTATCTGTACTTCTGCTGAGGTAACTTACTATTTTATTACACTGTCCAAAGGAACTCTGTTAGCTTACACACTTGTTGCTGTATCTATACTCCTGCTCAGGTAACTTACTATTTTATTACACTGTCTAAAGGAACTCTGTTAGCTTATACACTTGTTGCTGTATCTGTACTCCTGCTGAAGTAACTTACTATTGTATTACACTGTCTAAAGGAACTCTGTTAGCTTACACACTTGTTGCTGTATCTATACTCCTGCTGAGGTAACTTACTATTGTATTACAGTGTCTAAAGGAACTCTGTTAGCATACACACTTGTTGCTGTATCTGTACTCCTGCTGAGGTAACAAACTATTTCATTAGACTGTCTAAAGGAACTCTGTTAGTGTACACACTTGTTGCTGTATCTGTACTCCTGCTGAGGTAACTTACTATTTTATTACACTGTCCAAAGGAACTCTGTTAGCTTACACACTTGTTGCTGTATCTGTACTCCTGCTGAGGTAACATACTATTTCATTACACTGTCTATAGGAACTCTGTTAGCTGTACACACTTGTTGCTGTATCTATACTCCTGCTCAGGTAACTTACTATTTTATTACACTGTCTAAAGGAACTCTGTTAGCTTATACACTTGTTGCTGTATCTGTACTCCTGCTGAAGTAACTTACTATTGTATTACACTGTCTAAAGGAACTCTGTTAGCTTACACACTTGTTGCTGTATCTGTACTCCTGCTGAGGAAACTAACTAATCTATTACACTGTCTATAGGAACTCTGTTAGCGTACACACTTGTTGCTGTATCTATACTCCTGCTGAGGTAACTTACTATTGTATTACAGTGTCTAAAGGAACTCCGATAGTGTACACACTTGTTGCTGTATCTGTACTCCTGCTAACATAACTTACTATTTAATTACACTATCTAAAGGAACTCTGTAAGCTTACACACTTGTTGCTGTATTTGTACTCCTGCTTAGGTAACTTGTGATTGTATTACACTGTGTAAAGGAACTCTGTTAGCTTACACACTTGTTGCTGTATCTGTACTTCTGCTGAAGTAACTTAACATTGCATTACACTGTCTATAGGAACTCTGTTAGCATACACACTTGTTGCTGTATCTGTACTCCTGCTGAGGTAACATACTATTTCATTACAGGGTCTAAAGGAACTCTGTTAGCTTACACACTTGTTGCTGTATCTGTACTCCTGCTGAGGTAACTTACTATTGTATTACACTGTCTATAGGAACTCTGTTAGCATACACACTTGTTGCTGTATCTGTACTCCTGCTGAGGTAACTTACTATTGTATTACACTGTCAATAGGAACTCTGTTAGCATACACACTTGTTGCTGTATCTATACTCCTGCTAAGGTAATATACTATTTCATTACACTGTCTATAGGAACTCTGTTAGCATACACACTTGTTGCTGTATCTGTACTCCTGCTGAGGTAACAAACTATTTCATTAGACTGTCTAAAGGAACTCTGTTAGTGTACACACTTGTTGCTGTATCTGTACTCCTGCTGAGGTAACTTACTATTGTATTACACTGTCTAAAGGAACTTTGTTAGCTTACACACTTGTTGCTGTATCTGTACTCCTGCTGAGGTAACTTACTATTCTATTACACTGTCTATAAGAACTCTGTTAGTGTACACACTTGTTGCTGTATCTGTACTCCTGCTGAGGTAACTTACTATTCTATTACACTGTCTATAGGAACTCTGTTAGCTTACACACTTGTTGCTGTATCTGTACTCCTGCTGAGGTAACAAACTATTTCATTAGACTGTCTAAAGGAACTCTGTTAGTGTACACACTTGTTGCTGTATCTGTACTCCTGCTGAGGTAACTTACTATTGTATTACACTGTCTATAGGAACTCTGTTAGCATACACACTTGTTGCTGTATCTGTACTCCTGCTGAGGTAACTTACTATTTTATTACACTGTCTTAAGGAACTCTGTTAGCTTACACACTTGTTGCTGTATCTGTACTTCTGCTGAGGTAACTTACTATTTTATTACACTGTCTTAAGGAACTCTGTTAGCTTACACACTTGTTGCTGTATCTGTACTCCTGCTGAGGTAACTTACTATTTTATTACACTGTCTTAAGGAACTCTGTTAGCTTACCTACTTGTTGCTGTATCTATACTCCTGCTGAGGTAACTAACTATTTTATTACACTGTCTTAAGGAACTCTGTTAGCTTACACACTTGTTGCTGTATCTGTACTCCTACTGAGGTAACTTATAATTGTATTACACAGTCGAAAGGAACTCTGTTAGCTTACACACTTGTTGCTGTATCTGTACTCCGGCTGAGGTAACTAATGATTGTATTACACTGTCTAAAGGAACTCTGTTAGCTTACCTACTTGTTGCTGTATCTGTACTCCTGCTGAGGTAACTTACTATTTCATTACACTGTCTGAAGGAGCTTTGTTAGCTTACACACTTGTTCCTGTATCTGTTCTCCTGCTGAGATAACTTATGATTGTATTACACTGTCTAAAAGAACTCTGTTAGCATACACACTTGTTGCTGTATCTGTACTCCTGCTGAGGTAACAATCTATTTCATTACACTGTCTAAAGGAACTCTGTTAGCTTACACACTTGTTGCTGTATCTGTACTCCTGCTGCGGTAACTTACTATTTCATTACACTGTCTTAAAAAATGAACAGTAAAATAAAATAAATTTTTAATGAGGCTGATCATGGCCCATGGTGGCGGAGAGCATACCCATGGTGCAGGACATGGACAAGGCAAACCCATAGGTAAGGAGATTCTTATTGGGGAAGTCAGATCCATGGGGCAGGACATGGTCAAGGCAAACCCATAGGTAAGGAAATGTTTATTGGATAAGTCAGATCCATGGGGCAGGACATGGGCAAGGCAAACCCATAGGTAAGGAGATTCTTATTGGGGAAGTCAGATCCATGGGGCAGGTTATGGGCAAGGCAAATCTATAGGTAAGGTTCTTATTGGGGAAGTCAAACCCATGGGTCAAGACATGGGCCAGGCAAACCCATAGGTAAGGAGATACTTATTGGGGAAGTCAAACCCTTGGGGCAGAACAATTACTTGTGAACGTATTCCTCATAGGCAAGATCCAATATGCTGGCAGAACAACTTGCTGTTCTGTAGTGATGGCATAAGACAGCAACAAAAAGGCTCTATGAATTTAGCACTGTTAACTATTCCAAAGGAGACCTCCTTGTCAAATATGAAGTCCTGTATATAGTTCATTTGCAATGCCTGTTTGCAGACATGTAGTTGTTGTTAGAACTGAACAGATGTGTACACTGACTGTGGTCAACACTGGCTGCAGTTTAGACTATTACATTTACTATGTTATTAATGAACATAATTCATACTGGCTTGTTATTGGGCCAAGGGTAGTCACATGAGCCCAAGGCCAAAGACCGAGTGCTAATATGACTACTTGGCCCAGTAACAAGGCCAATGTGAATTCACTTGATTAATGACAATTTCATTAATTAACAGAATAAAAACATGAAATTCAAATGAAGACTAAACTGGGCCAATATCGGAAATTCTGAGCCAATACGAAAATTGCTGGGCCAATATGAGAATTGCTGGGCCAATATAAGATAGTCAATAAATAATATCTGATATTTCTGGCATGATTATGTTATGCTGACCGTTGCTTGTATATAATAAGGCTACTCCATATTTTCAGAAATACTCCAAAAATTTGTTAGAAGTTATCATAATTATCTGGAAATCTTTGCCCAAGGTTATAAAACTGAGCATGGAAACCAGTCTCAAATCTCAAGCATCTGATTGGCTGAAATGGCGACTGATCGCCATTTCAGCCAATCAGATGCTAGAGATTTGAGACTGGTTTCCAATCTCAGCTTTATAACCTTCAGCCCTTATGTTTCTGAAGATGACTTATCAACAACCCCTTCTGGAAGACAATGCAATATTTTTATAAATATTGTAGTTACAATTTATTGTTTAATCACATTTGAATATTTAAACATTTACACGAAGGTTTTGGCTTATATCCAATGTACATCAGGGCTGAGGGTTACAAAACTGAGCATGAAAACCAGTCTCAAATCTCAAGCATCTGATTGGCTGAAATGGCGACCAGTCACCATTTCAGCCAATCAGATACTTGAGATTTGAGACTGGTTTCCAAACTCAGTTTTATAACCTCAGCAGTGCTGTCTGATCAGTCTCAACATTGTTTGTTTTATTGTCAGAATAACCTCCAAACATGCTAAAGGCAAATAGTGTAGATCTTGATCAAACTGCAGAGAGACTTCACTGATGCTCTGGCTCTTCTGGATCTAACTGCTCTCATATGGGATACATATTATATTCACAGAGTAATTGCTTAACCCTTTCCTGCATAGACACACCTTTATTGCTTGGGCGAACAGTGTAGATCCAGATCAGCTGGTACATCTGTGCCATCTGATCAGGATCTGCGCTGTTTGCTTTTTGATTCTTTAGGATATTTCTGACCAAAATGCAACCAGTGCAGATCCTGATCAGACTGCATGGATGTGCCGGCTGATCTGGATCTACACTGGTCACATATGCGTAAATTTGTATAATTGGAGGAAAGGGTTAAAGATTGTATAATAATTGTACTAAAGGAGTTTAGTTTGATTGCCAAGCATATTTATAACTAATCAAATTCTGAAACTAAGCATGAAAACCAATCTTAGATCTCAAGCTTCCCATTGGTCAATTCTAAGACTGTGCTGAAGTTCAACCAATTAGATTGCAGAGATCTGAGATTGGTCTTCAATCTCATTGATATATCATATAATTAGTTATTAATATTTTGTGATATTAAAAAGATAATAAAATATATCTAAATTGTATAAAAAGTAACTCTTAAAATTGTTTGTTTTAGGTATAGAGTGAAGAATATAGGAGAAACTGATGAGAAATACCCTGCCTATGACAAACTGTAAGTTAAACTGTCATTCAAGTCATTAATGGTCTAGGTTTCAGAAATAATCTGTTTGGCCAGTCTGATTTTCCCAACATTGTCTGAAGTCCGTGCATTGAGTTAACCCTTTCTTCCATATATACGCACTGAAAGTATGCTTTGATGATAGATAAAGTTCAGACTATATCTCTCATCAATGGTTACTTGAGGCTATGTGTTACTCACTAGATCCAAATCAGCCCTGCATAATTATTTTATTTGCCATCTGATCAGGATCTACACTGATCACTTTAACCCTTTTTTACTCATAAACAAAATTTTTACGTATATGCAACCAGTGTAGGTCCAGATCAGCCAATACATTTGTGTTGTCTGATCTAGATCTGCACTGGTCACATGTTGATCAGAAATAAGCAAGCAGTTTTTGCTGTAGTTGTGGAGAGCATGCAGTATTGTTTGTTTACATTTCCAGATCTCAGGAAGACAGAGATGAAGCTCAGAATCTCTTGCAGGTTCCCAGCGACAGGGAACGACTTATCAGCCAGGAACCAAACCAGTCTATAATAAGAAATATGTTCAACTTCAGAAATGATAACCCATCTGCAGTTACCGAAAAAATAGCAGATTATGCAGTCACTATATTTAGTAGGTCAATATTTACTACTGATAAACTTTAAGTTACTTAAACCCTTTCCTCCATAAATATGCCTTTGTAGTCGAGATCAGCTGTCACATCAGTGCCGTCTGATCAGGATCTGCACTGTTTGCTTAAGATTTATAAGAGTTTATTTTACCAAAAAATGAACAGTTTAGAGCATGATCAGATGGCATGGATTTGCAGACTGATCTGGATTTACACTGGTTGCACATGTGATTAAATGCATATATATAATTGAGGAATGATTTGAGTTTTGAGATGTATGAAATCCTTCAAGACTTTTAAGAACAAAGTTGTTTCTGTTTTTGCAAGATTTTATTGAAATAAATTGAAACTATTTTAGTTGTAGCCACTTGCATGTTGTTAATTCACTTGAGTCAGCAATTGTCATCATTTTGTGTGCCTTCATCAATTGATTTGTGATGATAGTGAGATTTACTTTAACCCATTACTCCATATAATTCTAAACATTTTATCATGGATGAATTGACAAGATCCAGATTAACCAGAATATCTGTGCTGTCTGATCTGGATCTGCACTGTTTGCTTTTTAGTCAGAAATAACAGAATAAATAAAAAAATCGACAAGTGCAGATCATAATCAGATGGCAGTTCTGTGCCAGCTGATCTATATCTACAAATTTTGCCCATGCCATAAAGGCGTATATATGGAGGAATGTGTTAAAGTTAACAATATTCCAGCAAAAAATATAAACTTTTTATAAAAAACAATACAATTATGTATAAGTTCAAACTCTCTTCATATTTCACTTTTTCACAGTCTTTTTAAATATTTTATTTAAAAGATAATGACATTCCCTTTTTTGCCAGGTTTCCTTGCCATAGGGTTTTCTGTGTTCCTGAAGTTCTGCGAGACAGACGTAGCTGATGGTAAAGCCTGGGCAATTCTCATCACAGTGCTGTTTTCTCTGTCCATGCTGCTGTTGTTGATTTCCCTAGCCTGCCAGCCACAGAACAAAGCCAAGCTATCCTTCAAGGTGAGTACTGAATCAATACTGTCACCCTTCTCTAGCCTGTCAGCCACAGAACAAAGCCAAGCTATCCTTCAAGGTGAGTACTGAATCAAGATTGTCACCATTCTCTAGCCTGCCAGCCACAGAACAAAGCCAAGCTATCCTTCAAGATGAGTACTGAATCCAAGACTGTCACCCTTCCCTAGCCTGCCAGCCACAGAACAAAGCCAAGCTAAACTTCAAGGTGAGTACTGAATCCAAGACTGTCACCATTCCCTAGCCTGCCAGCCACATAACAAAGCCAAGCTATCCTTCAAGGTGAGTATTGAATCAAGATTGTCACCCTTCCCTAGCCTGCCAGCCACAGAACAAAGCCAACATGTCCTTCAAGGTGAGTACTGAATCAAGATTGTCACCCTTCCCTATCCTGTCAGCCACAGAACAAAGCCAAGCTGTCCTTCAAGGTGAGTACTGAATCAAGACTGTCACCCTTCCCTAGCTTGTCAGCCACAGAACAAAGCCAAGCTGTCCTTCAAGGTGAGTACTGAATCAAGACTGTCAACTTTCTCTAGCCTGCCAGCCACAGAACAAAGCCAAGCTATCCTTCAAGGTGATTACTGAATCAAGATTGTCACCCTTCCCTAGCCTGCCAGCAACAGAACAAAGCCAAGCTGTCCTTCAATGTGAGTACTGAATCAAGATTGTCACCCTTCCCTAGCCTGTCAGCCACAGAACAAAGCCAAGCTGTCCTTCAATGTGAGTACTGAATCAAGATTGTCACCCTTCCCTAGCCTGTCAGCCACAGAACAAAGCCAAGCTGTCCTTCAAGGTGAGTACTGAATCAAGACTGTCACCCTTCCCTAGCCTGTCAGCCACAGAACAAAGCCAAGCTATCCTTCAAGGTGAGTACTGAATCATGATTGTCACCCTTCCCTAGCCTGCCAGCCACATAACAAAGCCAAGCTGTCCTTCAAGGTGAGTACTGAATCAAGATTGTCACCCTTCTCTAGCCTGTCAGCCACAGAATAAAGCCAAGCTGTCCTTCAAGGTGAGAACTGAATCAAGACAGTCACCCTTCTCTAGCCTACCAGCCACAGAAACAAGCCAAGCTGTCCTTCAAGGTGAATACTGAATCAAGATTGTCACCCTTCCCTAGCCTGTCAGCCACAGAACAAAGCCAAGCTGTCCTTCAAGGTGAGTACTGAATCAAGACTGTCACCCTTCCCTAGCCTGTCAGCTACAGAGCAAAGCCAAGCTGTCAAGGTGAGAACTGAATCAAGACTGTCACCCTTCCCTAGCCTGCCAGCCACAGAACAAAGCCAAGCTGTCCTTCAAGGTGAGTACTGAATCCAAGACTGTCACCCTTCTCTAGCCTGCCAGCCACAGAACAAAGCCAAGCTGTCCTTCAAGGTGAGTACTGAATCAAGACTGTCACCCTTCTCTAGCCTGCCGCCACAGAACAAAGCCAGACTATCCTTTAAGGTGAGTACTGAATCAAGACTGTCACCCTTCCCTAGCCTGCCAGCCACAGAACAAAGCCAAGCTGTCCTTCAAGGTGAGTACTGAATCAAGACTGTCACCCTTCTCTAGCCTGCCAGCCACAGAACAAAGCCAAGCTATCCTTCAAGGTGAGAACTGAATCAAGACTGTCACCCTTCTCTAGCCTGTCAGCCACAGAACAAAGCCAAGCTATCCTTCAAGGTGAGTACTGAATCAAGACTGTCAACCTTCTCTAGCCTGCCAGCCACAGAACAAAGCCAAGCTATCCTTCAAGGTGAGAACTAATCAAGACTGTCACCCTTCCCTAGCCTGCCAGCCACAGAACAAAGCCATGCTATCCTTCAAGGTGAGTACTGAGTCAAGACTGTCTACTTTCTCTAGCGTGCCAGCCACAGAACAAAGCCAAGCTATCCTTCAAGGTGAGTACTGAATCAAGACTGTCACCCTTCTCTAGCCTGTCAGCCACAGAACAAAGCCAAGCTGTCCTTCAAGGTGAGTACTGAATCAAGACTGTCAACTTTCTCTAGCCTGCCAGCCACAGAACAAATCCAAGCTATCCTTCAAGGTGAGTACTGAATCAAGACTATCACCCTTCTATAGCCTGCCTCACAGAACAAAGCCAAGCTATCCTTCAAGGTGAGTACTGAATCAAGATTGTCACCCTTCCCTAGCCTGCCAGCCACAGAACAAAGCCAAGCTGTCCTTCAAGGTGAGTACTGAATCAAGACTGTCAACTTTCTCTTGCCTGCCAGCCACAGAACAAAGCCAAGCTATCCTTCAAGGTGAGTACTGAATCAAGACTGTCACCCTTCCCTAGCCTGCCAGCCACAGAACAAAGCCAAGCTATCCTTCAAGTTGAGTACTGAATCAAGATTGTCACCCTTTTCTAGCCTGCCAGCCACAGAACAAAGCCAAGCTATCCTTCAAGGTGAGTACTGAATCAAGACTGTCAACTTTCTCTTGCCTGTCAGCCCCAGAACAAAGCCAAGCTATCCTTCAAAGTGAGTACTGAATCAAGATTGTCACCCTTTTCTAGGCTGCCAGCCAAAGAACAAAGCCAAGCTGTCCTTCAAGGTGAGTACTGAATCAAGACTGTCACCCTTCCCTAGCCTGCCAGCCACAGAACAAAGCAAAGCTTTCCTTCAAGGTGAGTACTGAATCAAGACTGTCACCCTTCTCTAGCCTGCCAGCCACAGAACAAAGCCAAGCTGTCCTTCAAGGTGAGTACTGAATCAAGACTGTCAACCTTCCCTAGCCTGCCAGCCACAGAACAAAGCCAAGCTATCCTTCAAGGTGAATACTGAATCAAGATTGTCACCCTTTTCTAGCCTGCCAGCCACAGAACAAAGCCAAGCTGTCCTTCAAGGTGAGTACTGAATCAAGACTGTCACCCTTCCCTAGCCTGCCAGCCACAGAACAAAGCCAAGCTATCCTTCAAGGTGAGTACTGAATCAAGACTGTCACCCTTCTCTAGCCTGCCAGCCACAGAACAAAGCCAAGCTGTCCTTCAAGGTGAGTACTGAATCAAGACTGTCAACCTTCCCTAGCCTGCCAGCCACAGAACAAAGCCAAGCTATCCTTCAAGGTGAATACTGAATCAAGATTGTCACCCTTTTCTAGCCTGCCAGCCACAGAACAAAGCCAAGCTGTCCTTCAAGGTGAGTACTGAATCCAAGACTGTCAACCTTCCCTAGCCTGCCAGCCACAGAACAAAGCCAAGCTATCCTTCAAGGTGAATACTGAATCAAGATTGTCACCCTTTTCTAGCCTGCCAGCCACAGAACAAAGCCAAGCTGTCCTTCAAGGTGAGTACTGAATCCAAGACTGTCACCTTTCCCTAGCATGCCAGCCACAGAACAAAGCCAAGCTATCCTTCAAGGTGAGTACTGAATCAAGACTGTCACCCTTCCCTAGCCTGTCAGCCACAGAACAAAGCCAAGCTGTCCTTCAAGGTAAGTACTGAATCAAGACTGTCACCCTTCTCTAGCCTGTCAGCCACAGGAATTGTTCTTGCAGCTGCCTTGGTTGCCATTCGTAACATTGTGTTGGCAGGTTCCTTGGTTGCAGGGATCAGTATATTTGTTAACATTGTGTTTTCAGCTTCCTTGGTTGCAGGGATCAGTATATTTGTTAACATTGTGTTTGCAGCTTCCTTGGTTGCCATTTGTTAGCATTGTGTTTGCAGCTTCTTTAGATGCAGGGATCAGTATATTTGTCAACATTGTGTTTGCAGGTTCCTTGGTTGCCATTTGTCCCAGGGATCAGTATATTTGTCAACATATTTCTCATGTTACGACTTCCCGAGGCCACATGGATCCGATTTGCTGTTTGGATGTTAGTAGGTAAGAATAAATATAGATATATATACTGTATAGCGCTTAATATTGGCGGTGTCAAATATTGGCTATTTTAAAGTGTTTTATATTGACGGGGTCATATATTGGCGCTAACAAGCCAGACCGCCAAAATAAAACCCGTGATGAAAAATGGCGGAAATTGGACAATGGAAGAGAAAGGTAAACGTTGCAGATATTCTATTGTTAAATTTTAAGTGTGAAAACATTATTATTGCAGTTACCAAATACAGTACTTGATTGCTTTGTTTGATATTACAATTATATTCCTTTTGTTGACGCATTATACATTTTTCTACTTGTTCGATTTAATACGAAATCGTGTCGATTCCGATTACGGTATTGCGCATGTCTAACGGTCTATACCAAGACAATTGGAAACCGTGAATTTCCGGTTTGCAAAATACCCTGTTAAATACGGCTTTTCTGATTGGACAATAAAAAAACCTTGCAAAGTAAGGCCTTTTCTGATTGGACAATATGACTTGAATCCAGATTGCTTGCTTCTGGATTTTAAAACTGAAAAGCCGCCATTTTGTTTCTCGATTCACATTTTCAGAAGTTCTGATTCCATATGTTAGATAACAATTAAGATTGAACTCGCCCTAAAAATCAGGTTAACAAGTTTCAACATTGATTAAAATATAATATTGTCACAGAGTTAGAGTCTAACTGTAGGCTTCACCGTACTGTAGCGATGAGCATTACGGTAGTTGTTCGAAATTTGGTTTATTGCAGTTACACCGGTTTCCACAACATTCTAAACATTGGAATTTTACGACGTTTTTATTTATTTTACTGCAATCATCAACAAGAACAGTAAGTTTAACATTACAGATTAGATGGTAATATCGATTGCTTTCGTTTTAATTTGGTGAGGGAAAGCGATAAGGTATTAAGGTAGTACGTTGAAATTAACTCTGGACAAAACTGGTCAAATGAAATCTGACCACAATTTTTGAAGATACAAGTGTTTTCATGATCAGGACTTGAACCCAAAGTTTGCAGATTAAGCATAAATCTACTCTGCTAATATAAGTTGTTAGAGGCATGGTAAAGCTGTGTATCTGAAAAATGCTTCATTTATACAACAAATAAAATTTTTTAGAGCTGCCTTTCCAAAAAATGAGGCATATTGTAGAATTATTTAAAAGCACGGCGAAGCCGTGTTAACCGCTTATTATTTATTTCAGATTTTAGGAATAACTGCTCAGCAGAGGTGTAAAAATTTTGTTTTACCCACTCACCCTGCAGGTCGAGTGAATGCTCAAGTGCACTCCCCCTTACAGAAAGTACACTCTGCCTTACATTTTAAATAAAATACTCTTTCTGTAAAGCTTTGTTTACCAAATGCAATCTGAATAATGCTTCATTTACAACAAATAAAAATTATTAGAGCTACATTTCATAAAATAAATGAGGCATAGTGTTGAATGATTTAAATAGGAAGCACGGCGAAGCCGTGTTTACCACTAATTATTTATTTCAGATTTTAGGAATAATTGCTCTGACAGAGGTGTATAAATTTTCTTTAACTCAATCGCCCTACAGGTCAGGTGAATGAGCAAGTGCACTAGCCCTTACAGAAAGTACACTCGCCCTTATAAATAAAATACTCTTTCTGTAACAATTTTCTTTTTTTCCATTCGATCTCTTTCTTACTGTCCTGCTCGCTCTCTCGCTTTTCATAATCACCTGTATCTTGTGTAAAAAACTTCACCTTCAATTATTTTGTTTCTACATAATTTTTAACATACAGCGGGAAAAAAGGTGCACTTTCAGCCTTGTTCTGATTTGGGTAAAAATAAAATGCTGCTGTTATCTTTACATCAGAAACATTCTGAATACAATGGAAATCGACCGAAATTCCGGAAATCAAATTGAAATTTGTAAACAACTTGAGAATATTTCATTATTCTAAGAAAACACATGTGCTTTGCTGAAAAATTTACACACCCTCACTGGTTTTCCTAGCCATTTTGGGAAAAGTACCTTAGCTAGAATCGGGAAAATTTTTGCGCGTGAAACTTCTAGGAATTTTTATCAACAAAAATACACCGTAAAGCGAAAGTTAACACCGTTTCTAATGTTTTGAAAATTATCAGTGGATTCATTTGGGAAAAGTGGAAGAAATTTCCTATTGGGAATGGGTCCGTTAACTTTGGGAAAGGGTCTGTTTTCCGGACTCTCAAAAAGGTTAGAAAAACCCTGGCCCTGCCGGTCGAGTGTTTTGGCTGCTTCCTTCGACCCAACGGATCATTTACTTGCCATGGCGAGCGGTCGAGTGGATTTCTACATCTCTGATTTGTCAAACAAGTTCAAATGTGTTGCATGGTGAAGCCGTGTTGACCATTAATTAATTGATATAAATTTGAAAATTTATTTATTTTAATTAGTTTTTCACAGTCCAATAAATTGTGTCAAACTTTTGTATACATGCCTTGGTCTAGATGTTTGAGTGTAATGATCACTACAGACTTCCTAAAAATTGTAAAAAAAGTGTCAGACAAGATGTGAAAATCTGTCTGACCAAAACAATTTCTGTCCGACTGAAACATTTAACACATTAATGATTTAGTAAGCAAAACACAGTATTGAGGGTGTTTTTGTTGTTGTTTTTTTTTCAGTGGAACAAAATAACAAATTGTCATTATGACAAATACGTAAAATATTTCATTTGGATATCCTCACTCATTTCCCTCAGAACAGTCTCGAATCAAAACAGCGAGTAAAATTGTAATTTAGGGAGTAAAATTGGAATATGCCGATCAAATTTTTGCCGGATATTTGGTCCTACAACATTGAAAATCCCATCAGACCAGTCCAAATTTTACCGGACAGGTCCGACAGTCCGGCGACTTTAAAGAAGTCTGTCACTAAGAAATATAAATTAAGTCATTGGAAGGTATATGCATGTATAGGCAAATAATATCATTTATAAATTTTGTTTTTTGTAATTTGTATTTCAGTTTGAAGTATACATATAAAAGATGCCTGACAAATCTGGTTCAAAGAGCATGAAACTGGAATAGGAGAAAAATTAGACTACTGGAGAGGTATTTTTTTTTAATTTACCTATAATAAACTGTACAAACACTCAAACAGCACAGAATTTGCCCTTCCTTTACATGACTATGCATGGCTGGACAAACCCACTAGCCCGACGCCTTGGACAAGCTGAAAATTGTATCGGACAATCTCAAAATATCTGATTGCTTGTCTGTGGGCTAGCTCAATTTTTTTAGTGTAGACTAGTTTAAACGTTAATTTGATATGCTCAATTCTCTTTTAGCACTATATGCATATCATATTACAACAGCAATAAGTTTATTACAAAATAACGTTTTGAGATCTATTTTAACATTATCAAGCCCCCCATGTATAAATGGTTCCTCTTGAATTTCCTGTTTCTTTCTGTACTGTTAATACTGACTAATCAGAATTTGCTTATTTGGGCAAAAGTGGGACTACATTGTAGCTGAAATGTTTACCCAGCTAGTTTTAGACTACATTGTAGTTACTAAAAAATCTAAATTTGTTTAGCCCTGCTATGGTGTACCATAATCTCTGGCATGTTCACACAAACTCACCTGAACATGCCAAATTTTTGGAAGACACAGAATCAATAGCCACAAAGTTTCTCTGCAGACCATGTTGTAAATACATTATGGGTCCCTTTGGTCACTTATTTAATCCTTTATTTAGTGGATAAATCTCAAAATTTTGTTAACGTTGTTTAGGAAGAAAACAATGCTGTTTTAGTTTTCACAGTCAATAACTTAACATACTTCATGGACACAACTTTTTAGCACAAATGGTCAGCCCATGTAAATCCAGATCAGATAGCATATATGTAGATTCATATCAGCTGGCACATCTTTATATGGTCTTTAAAATGTGATAACACTCTGGAATTAAAGATGGCATGAAATGTTTCATCATTTCCATCTTCCTTGTATGTGATTTTAATAAAAAGACCTTACATATAATAAATAAATTATGGCAACAGTATGAATTGTTCACTGTTAACTGCAACAGCAATTTATGTACATCTTCATAAGCCACAAAAGGTACTGTATAACTAAATTATTAGTTTACTGTTATCAGCGAAGATTTAAAATAAAACATTTATTTTCAGAGATGTGTATCACCAAGGTTATGAAGCCTATAGAAACTTATGCAGAATTGGTAGACAGCTACGGCACAGAATATGAACATTAACATAGTAAACAGATAAAAGGTTTGCATAAATTTTCTTTATTTTCATTTATTAAAGCTGCATGAATGTATAATAGCAGGGTTGGCCTATTGACTGGTCAATTGAGTATTGAGTGGGCCGGTGGTCAATAGTGGTCATAACTGGTCAAAGGTGATCATTTCTGGTCAATGCTGGTCATTACTGGTCAATTTTGTTCACAACCAAACTGTCCAAAATGTTCTTTAAATCATTCAAAATCCTTTAGGCCTTACAATAGCCCCTGTATGGGTCTAAGTGGTACTTCATTTATGGTTTATTATTGGATAAGCTTTAAATAAACAGAACTTCTTAATTGGTAAAGGCCTTTGTTAAATAAGCAAAAGAAATGTATGTCTTAATATTTTAAATCAATTTTAACTGTCGACAAATGAATTTATAAAAGCCTTAAGATATAAAATTATTTTTGAAGATAAATTAATTTGCGGTTGATTTTAATATTTCAGGAAAACAGCTTCACATGAAATGCTGTGGGAAGACCAGGTTAACTGTTCTAGACAGTAGAGGGAAGAAAAGAAAGAGCTATCCGATCCAGTTATTACGAATTTCAGTGTTCCACAGGGATCTACCGGTATATTAGGACCGAAATACTTTACGATGTATACCAAGCCAGTAGGTGCTATCTGTGTTTAACATGGTCTAATGCATCATTTTCACAAATGGACATGGAGAAACATGTCAACACTGTCTGTAGATCTGCCTACCACCAGCTGTGAATCATCGGATGCATACGGAATTACCTTACAACAGATGCTACAAAAACATTAGTTAATTGTCTAGTAACATCAAAGCTTAACTATTGTAATTCATTGCTCTTCGTTATTCCAAAACTGACAATGAATAAACTACAACGGGTTCAGAATACAGCTGCCAGAATCTTGATAAAAACTCCTCGTCATGACCTTATAACACCAGTGTTCAAGGAACTTCATTGGCTACCAATATGTCAACAGATTTATTACAAGGTCCTACTATACACTTACAAGGCTCTCAATGGACAGTGCCCACAGTACATTATTGACTTATTGTGTGTGTACCGACCAGCTAGAGACCTTCGTTCTAGCAGTTCTTTAACACTTGTAGTACCACATACCAGAACTGTGACTTTCGGAAACAGTAGCTTTACCCATGCTGCACCAAGGTTATGGAATGCACTGCCAGAGTTATTTAGAACCGAACAGACACTTGACACTTTCAAATGACAGCTAAAACACACCCTTTCCGCTCATACTATGTATAATGTTGATTAAGTTTAACTGGATATATTAACAATCATAAGACATTGGGTTGATTTTGAATGGAGAGTGATGCTATAATGTGTTATCTACACATCAACGCACTTGTTTTTTTAACTTTCTACTATGTTTTTCATGCAAACTTTTTTATCCAAGTTTTATTTTTTTTATTTTTATTTTATTTTTTTGCTCTATGTTTTATTTGCCCATGCTTTATTAATTCTTATTGTATTATATTGCTATATCTTGCTTGTTGTAAAGCACTTTTGAACATATGAAGAGTGCTATATAAATCTGGACTAATTTGAATGTTTCATTCTATTTAGATAATAAATTTCTCTACTGTCACTAAGTGCTGTTTAACTAAGAGTTTACAGGAAAACTGGTGTATTCAACATATTCTTCCAAACTTCACAGAATCATTCAGCTCACTTAGATGTAGTGTTGCATCTTTTATGATTGAAATTTCTACATTATTTGAAATTGCCTCATAACAAATAATTTGGTATTTAATATTGAAAATCAAATTATAACATGTTTAGTAGCAAAATGTTAAAGGGACTTTGTGAACTTTAAAATTAAAAAGGGAAATTAAGCTAAAAATCTTAAGACATTACTTTGTGAATCAAAAATTATTAGTTGTAAAATTGTTATTGTGGATTTATTTTATAAACCGCAAATAAAAGCTTAGAAACCTGAAAAGACTTTGTGTAGAACAACCACTCTGTGTAAAACAACAATAAACCCGTGTAACTCCAGCTGTTCAAATAAGCGCTCACCGCAGAAGAAGAGATAAATAATGCAAAAAACCACTCTGTGTAAAACAACAATAAACCCGTGTAACACCAGCTGTTCAAATAAGCGCTCACCGCAGAAGAAGAGATTAATAATGCAAAAGTCGTTTTACACCAAAAGCTCTTCATAATACATCTTACAACCTTGATCAGTTTTGGTTAAAAAGTAAAACAACAAATGATGACTTGTTTCTTTGTTTTACTGTTAAACATTCGATGCACATCTCTTTAAATTCGTCGATTCCGAGAGAGGCAGTGCCTTAGTTCATATTATTATTTAATTATTTTAAGGAGGGTTTCTATGAGATATTGAAAAAAAATCGATTTAATTTACTAAATGTACAAAAGCTATAACTCTATAATGCTTCTGTTTTCAAGTTCAAAACAAGTGCCGCTGAAAGGAATGTATGACAAGCGCCAAATAACACTCCTTCTGGCTATGTCCAAATAAAATAAATAACACATGCATGTACTCTTGTTTCGTGTTGTTTAAGTTTTTATTAAGGTTTCAAAGAATATACATAATTTAGAAACATGCAACGATCTTTCTTCATCAAGGGAGGAAACTGCGACCAAATATCTAATAGTGTTTCACAGTTATCTACCTTCCTGATATTAAATTAACGGCGTTTTAAATTGACGGGGATTTTTATTGGCGGTGTTTTATATTGGCGCAACTGACCCTGACCGCCAATATCGCCAAAATTAAACCCCCGCCAATATTAGTACTTATACAGTATATAATATTATATACTACTCAAATTTGATAAGGATCACTTAAAAGATTGTGTTTATTTCTAACATAAGGTTGAAGCTTTAAAATATTTCCTGTAATGCTGAAAATTTGTACATTTGACATCAGCTTTGTGCCAAAAAAGAAATGAGCCAACAAACTGTTGAAGCGGAACTGTGGTTTAAACTGAGTACAGGCAATAATTTGGGATAAAACGAAAAGGGATCCCTATCAAATTCTGAGTAGTATGTATAATATCTACTAAAACTCTTAAAAGCTGCTCTCTTCACAGTGGAATATGACAGATATCTAGCTGAAATTTTACCCTTTACTCCATGGATCATCCTTAAATCCCAAGTGCCACCAGTGTTGATCTAGATCAGCCTGCCGATACATCAAGTGTGATAAGGATCTTAACTTTTCCCTGTTTGGTTAGAAATAACCCAGTAAATGTGTATGGATATGCAGGCTGATCTGGATTTAGACTGGAGGCATATGGGATAAAAGTTGTCTCAATGGTGTATAGTGTTAAAACTCGCATCTTGCAGGATGTTTTGTTTGTTATAGTCTTTTTACATACTGCCTTTACTGCTTTGTATGTTGGTGTTTTTTATATTAAGGGTTACTCTGTTTTTAAGTTTCTTCTCATTTTACCTGATGGGTATTATCAGTTAATGCATTTTTGTGTCGCCTGCGATAGCAGGTAGACACATAGGAATCCTAATGTCCAGCAGCGGTGTCCGCATCGTCGGGTAGTCCCCAAGCTTTAACATGAAACTTTATGTTGTCTATATCTTTGAAAGTACTTGTCCTATTCACTTCATACCTGGAATATATCATCATCATGAACAGCAACATCGGTTACAACAAGACTGATAACTCCTGTTTGACTATTTTTGAGCTATGCCCCTTTCAAATGCAACTTTAACATGAAAATGTTGCCTTTATCTTTGAAAGTACTTGTCCTATTCACTTCATACTTGGAATATATCATCATCATCATGAACAACAACATCGGTTACAATAAGAATGATAACCCCTGTTTGACTATTTTTGAGTTATGCCCCTTTCAAATGCAACTTTAACATGAAACTTAATGTTGCCCTTAACTGTGTTAGTACTTGTCCTATTCACTTCATACTTGGAATATATCATCATCATGAACAGCAACATCAGTTACAACAAGAATGATAACTCCTGTTTGACTATTTTTGAGTTATGCCCCTTTCAAATGCAACTTTGAAAGTACTTGTCCTATTCACTTCATACTTAAAATATATCATCATCATAAACAACAACATTGGTAACAGCAAGAATGATAACTCCTGTTTGACTATTTTTTGAGTTATGCCCCTTTCAAATGCAACTTTAACATGAAACTTAATGTTGCCTTTAACTTTGAAAGTACTCGTCTTATTCACTTCATACTTGGAATATATCATCATCATGAACAACAACATCGGTTACAACAAGAATGATAACTCCTGTTTAAATATTTTATGAGTTATGCCCCTTTCAAATGCAACTTTAACATTAACTTAATGTTGCCTATAAATTTTAAAGTGCTTTTCCGTTTTACTTAATTTTAAAGTGCTTTTCCTTTTTACTTAATACTTGGAATATAATTATATATCATCTGCATGCAAATAGCCATTGGTGAAAACAAGAATGATAACTCAGGTTTCACCATTTTAAGTTAAGCCTCTTTGGAATGCGATTGAGGTGACATGTGTGTTCCGCGAGACACCAAATTCTAGTGTAGTATTGCAATCAACTTGAATTAAATCTTTTTATCATATATGATTAAACATCAGCCCACATTTCAACATTTTGCAGACAGGTGACACATGTGTTCCGCAGAACACCAAATTCTGGTTTTAATATGCTGCTGACAAAATATAATAATGAAATTGTTTATTAAAAAAAAAAAAGTGAAATCACATCGGATGCAAGACATCCACAAAGAGGGTTTTGGGGGGAGGTTTTAGGAAATCTGATTAAAATCATCTCCTGAAAACCGCTATGCTACCAGGATCTGACCACAAGTCACTAAAACATGCTTTTATCAACAACCTTATAAACCAATCAGATTGTTGCCTACAAAATCTCAAAAGTAAATGATGATCGCCGTAAATGTCTAAATGTATACACAGTGATTCAAGGTGGATGGACACGTTGCTCACCCATTTTTGGCGTCAAAAATTAAATATTGTCCAAATCTTATGAAATTTGGTCAAAATAATGTGTGAGGATCGCTTTATTGACATAATGCAAAATATTTTCAATTGCCGACATTGGTTATTGAAAAACAACACCATCTATGAAGGCACCATGATTTTCACCATTTCTCCCTAAACTTAGAGATTTAACTATGTAGTTTACGCCAAAATGATACGAAATTTCACCGGTACAAGTTAGCATTACGTATCATGCTTCTGGTTTTGACAGTTTCTAAAAAATGGGTGAGCAACATGTCCATCCACCTTAAACCATGAAAAGTGTTGACAACCTGTGTAAAAATATTTTACTGAAGATTGTAGTATTTAATAAAGTACTTCATTCTTTTGCACTAAATTGACATCTTCAGATCAATTTGAACCTGGCGATAGCATTACGTATCATGCTTCTGGTTTTGACAGTTTCTAAAAATAGTTATCAGAGAAACCACTATACATGTAGCTAATGTACAGTATTTACGGGCTGTCATCAGATCTAACATTTTGTTAGATCTGACTTTAGTAAGATTGGTTTTAAGCTATTTACATGATACTATCTATCTTTCTGGTCAAAATCCTGATGAAAGTAAATATTGTTGCCTATAAAGAGGGTTCCAACTACCCAAATGAACCCCCTCTGGACACATCCCTGGAATATGCTTAATATAAGGAACTACCATGCTCAGGAAACAGAACTGCCTGTGCACACATAGAAACAATCCAGAAAGAGACAAAATCTTGTTTATAATTGACCTTATTAAGAAAATTGCCATCACAAACAATTAGCTTAAAAAAAAAGAAGCTGCTTTGATCCCTTTACTCCATATATATGCATTTTAATGCATATGTGACCATTGTAGAGCCAGATCAGCTGGCACATGTGTGCGGTCTAATCAGGATCTGCACTGTTCCCATCCTGGTCAAAAGTAACCTAATAAATAAAAAAGTGAACAGTGTAGATCCTTATCAGACAGCAAGGATGTGATAAAGGTGTATGTATGGAGCAAAGAGTTAACCCTTTCCTCCATAGAGACCCCTTTATTGCATGGATGAACAGTTTAGATCCAGATCAGCCGGCACATCTGTGCCGTCTGATCAGGATCTAAACTGTTCTTTTTTTAATTTGTTAGGCTATTTCTAACCAAAACGCGACCAGTGCAGATCCTGATCAGACGGCACAGATGTACCGGCTGATCTGGATCTAGACTGGTCACACATGTGTAGAAATGCGTATATATGGAGGAAAGGGTTAACTAGGCATTATTTCTACTCATAATCCTGTTGCAATTATTTCATGTATTTCCCAATGTCCAGGGCCCAAGATCTAAAACAGAGAATGGAGACCAGTTGCAAATTTCAAAACATCTGATTGGTTAAAAATGGAGACTTGTCTTTTAGCCAATCAGATGCTTGAGATTTAAAACTGGCCTCCATTCTCAGTCATATGACTTTGTGCCCTTATCTTATTAATGATTTATCCATTGCTGATTTAATGAGAACTGGTTTTAAAAAATATACCAGCTTTTACTGTTACTGAACCGTACTTCAGGTTTATGTCAGGAAACACTTTCCTTTTTACCTATGAACAATTACTCTTTGTATATTGGTTATGCCCTCAAGTGGGAGGCATATAGAATTGCACTTGTCCATACCTCTGTCCAGTCACCCAGGGCTGAAGGTTATAAAGCTGAGCATGGAAACCAGTTTCAAATCTCAAGGATCTGATTGGCTGAAATGGCGACTGGTTGCCATTTCAGCCAATCAGATGCTTGAGATTTGAGGTTTTGAGATTTGAGGGGCATCAGTGTCCAGGGACACATTCTAGTTAGAAATAGTAAAGTTATTTTTGTCTTATTGGTAAGATTTAAAGTCAATAGAACAATGAATAAATTGGGATCTTTTTGTTAATGAAATATTTTTTTTCATTCGACAGGTTAATTTTATACAAAGAAACTCAAATTCAACTTTATACTTTTAAACTGGTTATCATCAACATTTAATGGGACAATTTTGTATAAAGAAGTAGCACTTTTGCTAAGGCATATTTTCACTATTTGCTACAATCCTTAAATGAGATGTTTTTATAAAGTTCATTCTTACAACTTTTCACTTGAAACATCATTAATTTGTGAAATATGGTGCACTGTATCTGTAAAATTGTCTTTGAATACATCTTATTCAGGTCATTTTCAATAAATCCACTCCCTTGGACCCCATAAACCCCATAGAAATTTATACTAGATCGGGATTGACCTTAAGAATTGGTCGAGGAGGCTCAAAACAAAATTCAAGGAGGCCTAATTAGAGGGCCTTAGGCATGAGTTTTCTAGTGGGGGAGGGGTGGGGGCTCACAGGGACCGATAATCAGCCTGAATGGTAGGTACATGTACGTATTTAAAGATCATTTTACACTTATCTTGCACCATATTTTGTCAAATTAATGTTGGAAAAGAAAAGTCTATCTTAACAACTCATTTAACCCTTTCCTCCATAGATACACCTTTTTTGCGTGGGCGAACAGTTTAGATCCAGATCAGCCAGCACATCCATGCCGTCTGAACAGGATCTAAAATGTTCGGTTTTTTATTAATTCGGTTATTTCGGGCTTAAATGTGACCAGTGTAGATCCTGATCAGATGGCACGGATGTGCTGGCTGATCTGGATCTACACTGGTCACACATGTGTAAATTGCATATTTATGGAGGAAAGGGTTAAGGCTTGAAGTCAACTTTCAATTTTCATTTGTTTTTCCTTGGCTCATATTAGTTCCTTTACATACATCAAAAGCCATGGAGTAGAGAATTCATTAACAGTGGGCTTGATCATTGTTTATTAAATCTTGCTTTGCTAATTATTCTTATGAATCCTTTCCTCCATGTATTATATGCCTGATCAGCACGGGCAAACCGTGTAGATCCATACCCACTTCTGTGGCATCGGATCATTATCTACACTGCTCAGATTTTGATATATAGGCTAGTTTTTACCAATACAGCAAACAGTTCAGATCCTGATCATATGGAATTGATGTGCCAACAGATCTGGATCTATGCTGTTTGCCCATGCCATACAGGCCTATGTATGGAGGAAAGGTTTTATAGATATGTTATAATTGTGCTCCTTCCTTCCTTGTATGTCACTCTGCCCTCCTTCCTTCCAGGCTTCATTATATATTTCTCCTATGGCTTCCAAAACAGCAGTGCAGACCCTAATCATGAAGATATATCAATGCACGCCCTAGCCCTGAAACCAGACACTGATATAGATGAGTTGTTTGATGACAGTGATATAGAAGTCAATGTGTACATTGATCATACAGAGGATGAGAGCGAGAGATGATTACAAGGTAATGCTGGTTAACCCTATACTCCGTAGAATGCGAGGACGAACATTGTAGATCCTGATCAGCTGGCACATTTGTGCCGTCTTATCAGGATCTGCCATGTTCGATTTTTTATTTATTAGGTTATTTAGTGTCATTACAATGCTCACGTTGCTCTTTCCTGAAGTACACTTCATCATGTACAATACACTCACCCTACTATTAATTAAATAAATGTAACACTCTGTTGGAAGACTTTTGTTGAAGGCCAAGCCTTCTGATCTCGTCGCAGAGAGACAATCATCAACATTACCCACATTCTAAAAACGCTGGTGAAGGCGTAATATTGTCAATTGATGTACATGAAAAAGCCTCGCACACTCCTTCTAGCTGGTTCTGCTTGCAAGAATCCAATAATTTGGTTACCTAAAGATTGTCCTGTGTAAATAAAGTCCCAGCATTTTTTAATTAATGATTGGGCTACAACAAGCCCTAGGGTAAAGTAAGTGTGTCTAAATAGCTGTCTAAAAAGGCATATAAACACACCTATAGACCTTGACTGTTGTTATTCCACATGATTTGCATTTCTTGCATGTGCATGCTGTGCTAGATACCATGATAATCAATTGCAAGAAATTTTGTTGGCAATTTTAAATTGTTTGTTAACATATTACCTGATAGGGTGTTTTCCTTCAAACTGCCCACTTCAAGGAAAATACCTGAAAATGTGTGATACGTTTTTTTAAGTCTTTCAGTATATAAACTTTAGCCATATAGTCCATTAGGGAACAGTTTAGATTCAGATTAGCCAGAACATCAGTGCCATCTGATCAAGATCTACCCTGTTGGCTTTTTGATAACCTAATGAATCTTAAATCAAACAGTGTAGATCCTGATCAGACAGCAGTGTAGATCCTGATCAGACAGCAGATCTCGATCACACTGTTTACCATGTCATAACTGTAGATCCCGATCAGACAGCAGATCTCGATCACACTGTTTACCATGGCATAACTGCTGTATCCCATGGAGAAATGGGTTAATCGGGGAAGAGGATAGAAACTTTAAGCTTATTCAAGGTTCAGTCCTTTGTTTTATTGCAGACATTCTGGTTTTAGACCAGTCAGAGAATTTTATCACGTCAAGTAACTTTAAGTTAGATGTGTTCAAGATCACACTGAATGTAGGAGTTGCAGAGAATTTTGTTAACCCTTTACTCCTGATAAACTCCAATTTAGATCCAGATCAGCTGGCGCAGATAGTTAGCGTCATTCTGTGCCATCTAATATGAATCAACACTGGTCTCTTCTTGGTCAGAAATGTTACCTAAATAGGTAAAGTGCATTTGCACTTAATCATCCAATATGAAAAAAATACTGACTTTTTTGGATCCAATACGGGAAAATATTGGACGGTCACGTGGTACAATTAAAGGACGCTAATTGGATGAATTTATTAGATGTAGAATAATAATAGATATTTATGGATAACGTCATAAAATGGATTGTCATTTATAAAAAGAATGTGTGATATAATAGTTATGGAAGGCAAAATGTTTAGAAGGGTAGAACTTAGACACACCTTACTTCAGTGGACAACAGTGTCATTTTACTCCTTGTTTGATGTTTGATGTTCAAATGTAAGAATTTGCTTAAAATGAATTCTAGCAGTTAGTGGTGCATTTCAATGAACAGATCATCCCAAATGAACTATGAGATAGATTCAACCATTTGAAGAAAGGTGATTCTGATGTGCACATTAAGCAGGTTCAAATTCAAGTGTACTCTTTACTACCATGTACATGTACTTCTGTAATGGAATAACCTTTCCTTCATGTGCCCAGGATTCCAGGATGGCAACATATGTTACACTCTATAGATATAGAGAACGATTGTTAGATACAATACATTATAGTGAATGCCTTCCTAGATATTCTAACAAACAGGAAAGATGGTAACACCCTGACTTATTACATGAGTTTTTAACTTGTAGTTTGCCATCTTTGCACTTCTGTTACTTAGTCCTTTACTCTATATATATGTCAACAGGTATTGATGCATGTGCAAACAGTGTAGATCTAGATCAGCCAGCACATCAATGCCATTGGGTCAGAATCTACACTGATTGCTTCTTGGTCAGAAATGACCCAATCAACCAGACAGTGAATGGTGTAGATCCTGAACAGATGTCACTGATGTACATGTGCAGGCTGATCGGGTTCATAACCGTTTACATATGTGATAAAAGCCATAACTGTGGAGTAAAGGGTTCAACCTAATTTTAGTCCTTTTCTGACATATATATGCATTTTTATGGATGTGCTACCAGTGTAGATCCAGATCAGCCGGCACATCTGTGCCATCTGATCAGGATCTGCACTGATCGCATTTAAATTTTGGTCACAGATAACCTAACAAATAAAAAAACGAACTGTTTAGATCCTGATCAGATGGCACGGATGTGCCGGCTGATCCGGATCACAACTGTTCGCCCCTTGCAATAAAGGTGTATCTATGGAGGAAAGGGTTAATATCTGTTGTGATATCTTCCAGGATTCCTGATATATTTCCTGTATGGATATCGTCATAGTAGGGAAGGTAAGATGAAGCTGGTCGAAAGTTATCCTGAGTACGGCGTCAACGGTACCAGTACCTCGATCAGAAGACCAGTGGATTTGTCAGTTTCTGTCAAGTTCAACAAAGATACCGGGGAACCAGAGATTACCGAGTCTGCCACACTTGTAAAATATGTTAAATAAGGAGCAAGATTGCATGAAAAAGATACAGATTTGATCTCATCTAAACGAACTGAAATAAATAGGTTTTGCTCCATCAAAGATGGTTATATGATACAAACTTGGGCAAATTACTAACTAAACAACTTTGTAAATGTTTTTTTCTGAAGTTTAATGCTGTATTTTTGTTGGACGATACATATAAGTTATTTCTTTTAACATATTTTTGGATATATTTTTATGTAACTTTTGCAACATCATAATCATTGAGTTTAACATATCCTGAAATTCCAACTGTGGTCCTAAAATAGTATCTAGCTGAGGGAAAGAGAGAGTTGTATTTCCAAGAGATTTAACACTTTCTTCTATATTAATGCCTTTACGTCATTGGCAAACAGTGTAGATCAAGATCAGCCATATCTGTGGAGATTGGGATCTGCACTGTTTGCTTTTGGATTCATTAGGTTATTTATAACTAAAAATTGAACAGTTCAGATCGTTTTCTGAAGGCTTGGATGTGCCAGCTGATCTGGATCTACACTGGTCACACACATAAAAAGGCAGATAATTGGGTCAAGGGTTTAGAAGTTACCTGATATTTTAGCACTTCTGCGATCATTCATATTACCGACAAGAATTGATGGTATTACTTTATAATTTTGAATTCAGCATGATACAAAATTAACAACTTCAAAATACCGGTAATTTTTGGTTCTTCTTTTACAATAGTGTGATTACTAGACAAAGATTTTCTATACATATTTTTAAGTTTTCATTTTAAATTCTGAAACACTGCAATAAAAAACATTCACTATGGGGCTTTTTTTGCAGTTGACATTTGTAAAACCCCCACATTTTTTCTATAAATAGATATGAATATGAAAGCTATAGTGAGGTCCTAACTGATAATTTTACGTAATAATATTTTGAAAAAACAAATATTGTTACTTCATTTATTTATTGTCTTTCCGTCTGCTGCTTTATCATTTACTATATATCTGCACAAAAACTATGCTTGAGACAGGTTTTGTAATTTAATAACATATCCACAAACAGCCTCTGGGCGCAGAGACTGGTGCATGCGCAGTTACAATGAATCCCTGCATGACTGTATCTTGAAATGCCATTGTTAACAAAAGGGCATGTGGTAAAAATATCATTATTATAAATAACAAAAATCTGGCTTCAATATTGTTAGTATTTACATAGAAACAAAAGAGGAAATTTCGATTCATTTGTACCAGTATTTGTTTCAGATTCTTATAAAAAATAGTGTTTTTCTTCGACAGATATAACTTTTGTCTGGTAAATTGATTGTCCTTGTAAGTACAAAGGATCCCAGTAAAGAAAATTAATGTGAATTGGCTGATTTCCCTATGAAAGGAAAAGTTTTACCCTTTACTCCATGGGATATGGATTTTATCCCATGGCAAACAGTGTAGATCTTGATCAGCCGGCACATTCATGTCATCTGATCAGGATCTACACTGTAAGCTTTTAGATTCATTGGGTTATTTCTGACCCAGAGTTGACCAGTTTATATCTTGATTAGATGGCTTGGTTGTGCCATCTGATCTGGATCTACACTACACACATGTGATAAAAGATGTATATATGGAGTAAAGAGATAATGCATTCGAAGTACAGTGTTTATTATGTCTCAGCGCAGGGGGGAGACATGCGTTTTTCACAAAAAACATCTAGTTTATTGTCGTGTTACCCCCTTCTTATTAAAGTGCAACTGTTGTGGGCCTATGAGATCTCTTTTTTATGAACTTGTTTATGTCTTTCATGTGTTTTATGTGCCAGATGCCTAGCAGGCAAGAAATCAGTAAACAGTCTGTAACTAGGTGGCAGCTCACCCGCTGGCCATATCAGAATAAGTCCCAATTGGGGTTTGAACCTTCATCATTCTGTTCCTAAGCAGACACCTAAACTTTTAATCCACAGAGATTGTGCAATTAATTATGATTAATAGATAATTGTGCAATAATCACAAACAACCACTGCCTTCCTTTCTTTTGACAGAAGGTTTTTGAATTCCAAGACAGTGTTCATTTATTATCTTAACCTTTTCCACCCTATACAGACCTTTATGGCATGGGCAAACAGTGTAGATCCAGATCAGCTGGCACATCTGTGCTGTATGATGAGGATCTACACTGTTTGCTATTTGATTTGTTAGGTTATTTCTGACCAAAAGGCAACCAGGGCAGATCCTGATCAGATGGCACAAATGTGCTGGCTGATCTGGATCTACACTGGTCACACATGCATAAAAAAGCATATAAATGAAGGAAAAAGATAATGAAACATTTATTTTATTAATGTTTTTACATTTTTAACAAGCCTGGGTTTGTTTTGTTTTTTAATTGTTGAATTTCTTATTAAATGAATTATTTTACAACATTAGTGTTTTTCATTTCTATTGATTCTTTACTTCATAAATTTGGCTTGTATTGCTTTTGTTAAAGCTATCACTTTAAACATGTGTTAAATGGGTTTGATGTTGTTTTGATTATACATGTATTTATAATACACAGGGGCCATGACTGACTGACTGGGGTTTTTGTCTACCAGTGTAGACCCAGATCAGCCCGCACATCAATGCAGTCTGATCATAGTCTACAGTGTTCACCATTCAGTAACTACAGGATTCTTAACGCATTTAGAAAACAGTTAATATTCTTTCCAAACTGTGCAAGACCCCAATCAGGATCTACACTTACCACAAAGTTAATATGTCCCCTTTCCTCATGGCGTGTCACATATACAAATGTATACTAACCACCATTTTTATGTGCTGTATACTAAAACTTTTCAAATAAAATAAAGAATTGTAGTAATTTTGGTTGTCATATAGACATATATTGTTCTATATTTTATGGTGCAAAATACTACATATATGTAGGAGCAGATTCTTAGAAAAATGGTAACTCATGTTTAACTTTTTAGCTCACCTGTGACAGGGTGAACTTTTGTGATCACCTTTCCTCCATCGGTCCGTTCACAATTGTTATCCAATCTTCTTTAAACTTGGTCAGAATGTTTATCTCGATGATATCTATGTCAAGTTTGTAACTGGGTCATGTGACTTTTAAAACTAGGTCACAAGGTCAAATTATAGAAAAAGCTTGTCCACTATCTAGTGGTCTTAATTTTGGTGGGATCTTCTTTGAACTTGGTCAGATTGTTTATCTCAATGACATCTAAGTCAGTTTCGAAACTTGGTCATGTGACCTTGATATCTATGTCACTTGGTTAAATTATAGAAAAAGCTTGTCTGCACTCAAGCGGTCTTAATTTTGGTCTGGTCTTCGTCAAACTTGGTCAAAATGTTAATCTCAATGATATCTATGTCAAATTTGAAAGTGGGTCATGTGACCTTGAAAACTAGGTCACAAGGTCAATTATAGGAAAAGCTTTTCCGCACTCTAGCAGTCTTAATTTTGGTCCAATCTTCTTCAAACTTGGTCAGAATGTTTTTCTCAATGATATCTAGGTCAAATTCGTAACTTGGTCATTTGACCTTGAAAACTAGGTCACTAGGTCAAATTATAGAAAAGCTTTTTCCGTCTTTTAGCAGTCTTAGACTTGCACAATACTTAAGTTACTGTAAGATCTCAGTTCCTTTCTTGAACTAGATAGATTCCATAATGGGTTCCAGAGTTATGGCCCTTGAAAGAGCCAAAGTAAGCTATTTTGACCTTTTCTCCACAATAAAATCTTTATGTTTTTACTTGATTTTACCAAACTTGCACACAACTCTTGCAACCATTGAGCAGTTGTTGACAGGTGAGCATCCCAGGGTCCTATGGACCCTCTTGTTTATGAGTAATGCCATCAATAAACATTGCCATCAATGACAAAAAGAATGATAAATTCTGACTCCTGATATACTTTTTTTTGAGTTATGCCCCTTTCAACATGTGTTCCTTGAAATACCCGATACTTGTTTTTTTTAAAAAATAACCTAAGAAATCAAAAATAGAACACCTTAGATCGAGATCAGACAGCACAGATGCTGGCTGGTCTGGATCTACACTTTTCTTTCATGCCATAAAGGTGTATATATGGTGGTAAGGTTTATTGTTATTGTTTGAAGTTCATGTCTGTGATATTGTTAAGATTCATATCTTTAGCGGTTATTTATTTGTAATAAATATGATATTCTGACATTTAGAATATAGTTAGCATTTTTCTTTGATAAATTATTATCTTTAAACATAAAATTTCAGGTAAAACTTTTAAATCAAGAAATGTTTGACATTTTTTAACTCTTACCTTATCATTCTGATGATTTCTGTGCCGTAATCAAACTCTGAAATATAAATCAAAGTGCCTTAGAAAGATTGATTTTATTGTCTGTTCTGTAAATGCTGCTTGGTATAATAAATGTTATCTTCATTTAATAATGAATTTATTGTCATTGTGATTACAGGTAGATCTATAGGTCATGAATACTATGTTGGGGGGGGGGGGGGGGGGAGGGGGGAGGGGGGGGCAGGGGTTAAGCCATTGATCTTAGAGGACAAAATGGTGCGATACATGTAAAGCAAAGGGCTCTCAGTGATAGAAATATCAATTTTCAGAAAAGGTAAACGTAAAACAACTGTCTTAAGAGTCAATGTCGAAGACGATGGCACAGCTGATGATCTGACTGAGGATTCTACTTTTTGCCACGGAGTATCACAAAACACCTGTCAAAATCTTCACAACATAAACACAATTCACGATGACCATCAGAGACGACAATAATAGTGACCCAATCACTGCCAACAGAATATTTCTTGATCATTCAGCCGATAACAGATTCTCAGTTCTTTATGAAGATGTAGAGTGACATTGTATTAATGCAAGGTTTAAGTAAGAATCCAGTATGTTTATAATAACCACCAACAAACCATTACCTTTTTAGCACCTTTCACATAGTGACAGGATGATCGCCTTTCGTCATTCGTCTGTTCACAATTGTTGTCCGCACTCTAGCGGTCTTAATTTTTATCCGATCTTTTTTAAACTTGGTCAGAATGTTAATCTCAATGATATCTAGGTCAAGTTTGTAACTGGGTCATGTGACACTTAAAACTAGGTCACTAGGTCAAATTATAGAAAAAGCTTGTCCGCACTCTAGCGGTCTTTATTTTGCTCCGATCTCCTTCAAACTTGGTCAAAAAGTTTATCTAAATAATATCTAAGTCGAGTTCGAAACTGGGTCATGTTACCTTCAAAACTAGGACACCAAGTCAAATTATAGAAAAAGCTTTTCTGCACAATTGTTCTTAATTTTGGTCTGATCTTCACTTTCATTACCGTAAGATCTTGGTTCCTTTCTTCACATTGCCATATTGCATTACGGGTTCTAGAGTTATGGCCCCTGAAAGTGCCAAAATTAACTATTTAGTCCTTGTCTGCACAATAGCAGCTTCATTTTTTTAATTTGAATTTAATTAGACTTGTACAATACTTGAGTTACTATAAGTTCCTTTCTTGAACTGGCTAGATTCCATAATGGGTTCCAGAGTTATGGCCCTTGAAGGAGCCAAAGTAAGCTATGTTGCACCCTTTGATTCAATTGGCAATTGCATTTGCATCCACTGACTCTTGCAACCATTGAGCAGTTGTTGGCCGGTGAGCAACCCAGGGTCCAATGAACCCTCTTTTATAATGACTTTGCTCTTTTTAATATCAAATTTAAATTTTTACACATGGAATGCACCAGGCAGTGCAATGTCTAGTGTGAGTTATCTGTATGACTGCCTTCTAAGGAACAACATAGACATGTGGAATTTCTGAGCATTGGCTCAATTTTAGAGCATTGGCTCCGTAGAGAGGATCTCCATTTTTTAGACTGCATGAACTCAGAACACCTCTGACATTGATCTTAATATTTATCAAATTATGTGTGGTTAATGATTTTAAAAACTCTTGTTTAGATGTATGTATGTATTTATGTACTTGGAAATGAAAACAACAAAATCCCAATCAGCAAAAGTAAATATATTACAGTTCTAAAACCTTAAGGGTTAAGATTTTCTAATTGCTGTTCTTGTCAGCTTGAGTTATGGTGGGATATTTAAATCCTGTGCACAAGTTCATAAAACTAAATCTGGAAACCAATCTCAAATCTTAGCACCTGATGGTTGAAATAGTGACTGCCATATCAGCCAATCAGATGCTTGAAATTTGAGACTGCCATTTCAGCCAATCAGATGCTTGAGAATTGAGACTGCCATTTCAGCCAATCAGATGCTTGAGATTTGAGACTGCCATTTCAGCCAATCAGATGCTTGAGATTTGAGACTGCCATTTCAGCCAATCAGATGCTTGAGATTTGAGACTGCCATTTTAGGCCATTCAGATGCTTGAAATTTGAGAATGGTTGACAGTCTTAGTTTTTGTGTCTCCCTTTCGAAGTAAAAGGCGATACATAGGGACCGCTTTGTCCGTCCGTCCGTCCATCTGTCCGTCCGTCACGAAAACTTAACATTGACTATAACTTTGACATTTCTTAATATTTCTTCATCAAACTTTCCAATTATACTGCTCATGATAACACAGTCACGATGATGCCAAATTCTTTGGGTCAAGGTCACATTTGATGGAGTTATGCCCCTTTTTCATCACGAAAACTTGATGTTGGCTATAACTTTGCTATTTCTTAATATTTCTTCATCAAACTTTCCAATTATATTGCTTATGACAAAACGGTCATGATGATGCCAAATTCTTTAGGTCAAGGTCACATTTGATGGAGTTATGCCCCTTTTCCGTCATGAAATTTTAACGTTGGCTATAACTTTGCCATTTCTTAATATTTCTTTATCAAACATTCCAATTATACTGCTTATGACAACACGGTCATGATGATGCCAAATTCTTAAGGTCAAGGTCACATTTGATGGAGTTATGCCCCTTTTTCGTCACGAAAACTTAACGTTGGCTATAACTTTGTCATTACTTAACATTTCTTCATCAAACTTTCAAAATATATTGCTTACAACAACATGGTCATCATGATACCAAAATCTTTAGGTCAAGGTCACATGCCACAAAGTTATGCCCCTTTTCATACTTATATTTTGTTATGAAAACTTAATGTTGGCTATAACTTTGCCATTTCTTAACATTTCTTCATCAAACTTTCAACAAATATTGCTTACAACAACACGGTCGTCATGATACAACGGTAAATGTCTTTTTTCACTACAGTTATGCCCCTTTTTTATATTTTGTCATAAAAACTTAAGGTTGTAAACAGATTGCCATATGTTAATATTTCCTCATCGATTTTTTATATTATATTGCCACTGACAACTTTATTATGATTATTCCAAAGTCTGAAGGTCAAGGTCACAAGTGACAGACTTATGCCCCTTTTTGTACTTAGATTTTTGTCATGAAAACTTAACATTCACTTTAGCTATGCCATTTCTTAACATGTCTTCATCACACTTTAATATTATGCTGTCTTACATAGACTTATGAATTATACATATTTGTAACAACAAGTTTGTGAAGTTGTTTTTGTTGTGTTTAAACAAAACAAAGTATCCAAGGGCGATACAAGTGTTCAACTGAACACCCATCTAGTATGATCTTGGGCCCTGATGTAAATAACCCATTTTTTCATGGATACAGCTTGAATATTCACAGTGTATTTTCTGATCAGTCATAAAATACATGCAGTTTGATCAGGTTCTGTGCTGTTGGCTTTTATGACCAGTCACATTTTATGCCCCCACTATGAAAGAGTAGGGGGCATATAGGTTTAGGGCATATAAGATCAGAAGTATGAGAGCCACAGTCATAAAACTTTACAGGCATGTTTACCATCATGTGTAGTTGTGCATCGTACATTTTGTTTTCGGCAACACCCATTAAAACCAGAGTTTTGGCTCCTTATGCATTTGGATATACTACTCAAAATTTGATAAGGATCACTTAAAAGATTGCATTTACTCCTTACATAAGGTTGAAACGATAAATATTTGCTGTGATTCTGAAAATTTGTTTATTTGACATCAGCTTTGTGCCAAAGAAGGATTAAGCCGACAAACTGTTGAAGTGGAAGAGAGGTTGAAACTTGGTAGGGGCAATAACTCGGGATAAAACGAAAAGCGATCCCTATCAAATTTTGAGTATTATATAATGCATTCAGCATGTATTTCAGATAATACATTTACCATGTAATCTTGTGTCACATGTTACTCAGAAAATATGAGAGCCTCAATCATGAAACTTTACTGGTATGTTTACCATCATGTGTAGTTGTGCACCTGGGGTTTTGTTTTCGGTCACACCTATTAAGACCTGAGTTATGCATCTAAATATAATGCAATCAGCTTGTAATCATGTTTCATGCATAACTCTACAAGTTTTTGGGCCACAGTTATAAAACTTCACATCTTTGTTACCATAATGTGCAGTTAAGCATCTAGGTTTTTTACCATGTCCATTTTGAACCAGAGTTATGGCCCTTTAATGTATTTCAGTTTCATACAATCGCCATGTAATATTGTGTTGCACATGAAACCTAAACTTAGTAAGCCAAAGTCATGAAACTTTATAAGCCAAAGTCATGAAATTTGGGTTATGGCATAAAAGGTTAATTGTCCTTGACCTGTCTTCAATTTTAAGTTTTGCACAGTTATTAAAGGTATTGTTGCTTCTCCTGTCAATATTACTGTGATTTTCTAATTCATTATTCCTAACCTACATTTAAGTACACACAGCTTCCTGTCACTGAACAAAAAAGTACCCTACATCTTTTACTTTTTATATGCCTGTTTGACAAAAGAACATATTTTGGGAACTTGGTGGTGGGCCATACATAACAGGACACATTAAGGAAACAGCTGCAGGGGACGGTTCTGGGTAAAACCCTGACCAGACCCAGACCAGACCCCGGAAACAAACGATTAGGTGCGGAAATCTTCGTTACCGACAACAATACATTATAAAACAATAACGACATTTGTGCTAATTTGCGGTTCGTGTTTTTGAAGCTTTAAATCATTTCTTAATTCTTTTCGGCTTTCAAAGTTCCCTTTTCATCTTTTTCACTGCCAGAAATATGAAATAATAAATTTCAGAATTTACTGAACACAGGCTGATTTACAATCTCCAAAATCATAATTTGCATAAAACTCAGTGTATATATGAGAAAGCTCAGGTCAATATTCGGTTTATTGCAATTTTCGGGAAATACTTCCATCACTAGTTATGAAAAAAATGATTTGGACAATTTATCACACAATACAATTTATTTTCAAACCATTTAAAGACAAGCCGGCATAATAATAATACGAGGGGCATTAATAAAGTATTAATCAGTGTGATTGTTTAACGTTAATCCGAAAGAAATTTCTACATGTTATACATGTATGGAAAGCTTAGACTCTCCTCTACAGTTACGTGCACGAGGAAACCGGGTAAAATCGTTACAGTGATTGAAATCTTCACTTGAATCGACCAAGGTCAGATACACTGCAGTTAAAATGGCAGACAAAGAGAACAAATTTCAAGATGAGCAAAGAGCTTATTGTAAAGTACGCGCATTGCTCGGCGTTGCTGCACCTGATATTAAAGCAGACTTAGACAAGGTTTATGGGGACTGTGCTCTCTCGTATTCCACGGTTAGAAGGTGGGTTCGTCTTTTTAACTCTGGTAGGGAGGATATAAAAGATGAGGCCCGTCCTAATCGTCCAGTGACCACAATGACTGACGAAAATATTGCCGCTGTTAAAAAAGCTGTGGAAGATGATGCCCGTTGTACAGTCGAGGAGATAAGTGATTTATGTGGCATTAATTCGTCATCGGTTTTTCAAATATTGACGCGCGCGTTAAAGCTACGCAAGGTTTGCGCCAGGTGGATACCCCACCTCCTCACTGATGATCAAAAACGCGAATAGCGTCCCAGCTGCTTGATACATACAAGAATGCTGACCAAAAACGCATGAATGAAATTGTGACTGGCGATGAAACGTGGGTATATTTTTATGAGCCTGACAGTAAACAATAAAATAAGGTGTGGGTCGGTGAAAATGATGGATGGCCCCAAATTGCCCGTAGAGCTCGCACCTCAAAACGCATTATGTATGCATTATTTTTTGATTGCCAGGGAATGGTGGCTCGAATTCCTGTACCAGAAGGTAGGAGTGTTACGGGAACATTTTACCGAGATTCGGTACTTGCTGCTGTTGTATGCCACTATACTGCAGACCGTCCCCGTACCGGCGTACGCGGAATCAAGCTCCTGCATGACAACGCACCGGCCCACAAGTCAGCGGTGGTAATGTCGTATCTTAGCGACAACAACATTGACACTTTACCACACGCTCCATATAGCCCTGATCTTGCTCCATGCGATTTTTGGTTAAATCCCTTTATTAAGAACTACATGAGAGGTCGACGTTTTGAATCTCGGCACGCCGTCGGCAGCGCGCTTTTCCAGTGTCTTAACACTATACCCAAAGAAGCATTCCGAAAAGCATTTTCTGATTGGATTAAACGCTTGCAAAAGTGCATACAAGTCAAAGGGGAATACTTCGAAGGGTTGATCTAAAAATTTAAGCAGAAATGTTACGTATACAACTAAAGCGCCACACTGATTAATACTTTATAAATGCCCCTCGTATTTCGCTTCTTAAGGGCTAAGCGGTGACTGCACAGCTTACATCAGTAAATACACAGTACTAACAACAATGGTATTATTTTCTATAATTTTCTATAATTTACATTTGTGACTTAAAATTAAAGAATTTTATAGAACAAAATTGCGTTCCCTAATCGATAATAAAATTAATACAATCCCAGAACTGAATGACAATAGTTTATGCATTTAATGTAATTTTGCTTCAACACCCTTTAAGACAAATCTCAATTTGATAAAAAAAGATCGTATGCGCCCATATCTTAAATAATGCTTTATCCTGAACAAATTCCTAAAATTTCCATCAAAATAGAATAAAAATTATATCTCTATATATAGTCACCGTTATTGTTTTCGACGATTTTCGGAAATGAGCGAAGATTTCCGTACCTTATCGTTAGTTTCCGGGGTCTGGTCTGGGTCTGGTCAGGGTTTTACCCACAACCGCAGGGGGCAGTGTCCACAGAAAGTTGTTGGCTCTTTAACTCAGTAATACAACGAATGCATAGTCTTTCTCTTTCTGCCGTACCGTCTGCCAGTTTCTATAAAAAAGTTATGATTTGCAGTGCCTAATTTCATAATAGGTATATATTTTGACATTGGTAATATTCGTAAGTTGTTCTCAAATTCAAATTTAAATTTAAAAGACATAAAATTTTCCTTTGTTTGACTGATTCATATTAGCATGCCATTGTTGTATGTTTTGCTGAATTAAACTTCGTTTAATCCTATATTTTATATTTTACGATCTTATTGTACTTTGATTATGCATTAAAAATTATTTTCCGTAACACTTAGAATTTCCGTTTAATTTTGGATATCCATTTAAGTTCGTATCTGGCATTGTTATTAAGAAAACCATACATCATTTTTAAATATTAAGCATTATTGCTTGTAATTAATATATTCCAGAATCCTATCATTCTACTGTAAATTATAATTGAGAGCGGGTATCTACCGAGTTCGCCATATAACATATAGGCAGTAGTGCTTTTACGAAAAAAAGTATTTTTTCTAAGGAGATCTCTATGAATTTGTTCAATAGCATCTAAGTTTTCATATCCCCAACTTGTGACTTCACAGCCATAAGTAAGTATAGGGACAATGGTGTGATCAAATAATTGTATGACCAAATCGAGTTGTAAATCCGAGTTTCTTGCACGAATATAAAGCAAGTTCATGGCTTTTTGGCTTTTTATGCCCCCGCCATGAAATGGCGACGGTCATTAAGAGTTGCTCCTGTCCGTCCGTCCGTCCGATATTCTCGTGAACGCAACTCCTCCTACACTACTGGTGGGAATTTAATGAAACTTGACCACAATGCTTGGCCTGATATGTTGTTGTGCATAAAGGTGGGGTTTCGCTCTTACATGTTCCGTTCAGAAGTTATGGCCCTTTGATACTTCCATTTACATTAGTTTTAATAGGAGTATATCTCGTGAACGCAACTCCTCCTACACTACTGGTGGGAATTCAATGAAACTTGACCACAATGCTTGGCCTGATATGTTGTTGTGCATGAAGGTGGGGTTTCGCTCTTACATGTTCCGTTCAGAAGTTATGGCCCTTTGATACTTCCATTTACATTAGTTTTAATAGGAGTATATTTCATGAACGCAACTCCTCCTACACCTCTGCTGGGAATTTGATGAAACTTTACCGCAATGCTTGGCCTGATATGTTGTTGTGCATAGAGGTGGGGTTTTGCTCTTACATGTTCCGTTCAGAAGTTATGGCCCTTTGATACTTCCATTTACATTAGTTTTAATAGGAATATATCTTGTTTCTTATATTTTGTGTTAAGCATTTTGCCCATAACTTTAAAAGTACTTGAGATACTGCCTTGAAACTTGAAATATATTTTCACCATCAAAATCTACATCATAACCAACAAGACCCATAACCCTGCTTCCAATATTTTTCAAATTATGCCCCCTTTTCACTTACATTTTGTGTTAAGAAAAATATACACTTTGCCCTTAACTGTTTGGAATGGAGGGATTTCAAAATAACTTGGCACAAATGTTCACCATAACAAGGCGATGTTTCGTGACAATACCCATGCCGGTAGGTCCAAGGTCAAGGTCACTGTTACTAAAAATAGAATTTTCTTGCAAAATCTTGTCCGCTCTGTAACTTTGTTATTTCTTATTGGATTTTTGAATAACTTGGTAAAATTGTTCACCATATCAAGACGGTATGTCACGTACATGCCCAAGCCATTAGGTGGAAGGTCAAGGTCACTGTTACTAAAAATAGAATTTTCTTGTCCGGGCTGTTACTTTGTTATGAATGAAGGGATTTCAAAATAACTTGGCACAAATGTTAGCCATGACAGGGCGATGTGTCGCGTACCATGCCCATGCCTGTCGGTCAAAGGTCAAGGTCACTGTTACTAAAAATAGAATTCTCTTGTCCGGGCTGTTACTTTGTTATGAATGGAGGGATTTCAAAATAACTTTGTTCAAATGTTCACTATGACAAGGCAGTGTGTCCGCACAATACCCAAGCCTGAAGGTCCAAGGTCAAGGTCACTGTTACTAAAAGTAGAATTTTCTTGTCTGGGCTGTAACTTCATTATAAATGGAGGGATTTTAAAATAACTTGACACAAGTGTTAACCATGACAGGGCGGTGTATCGCGTATCATGCCCATGCCTGTAGGTCAAGGTCACTGTTACTAAAAATAGAATTCTCTTGTCCGGGCTGTAACTTTGTTAGGAATAGATTGATTTCAAAATAACTTGACACAAATGTTCATCATGACAAGATGGTGTGTCCCATACCATGCCCATGCCTGTAGGTCCAAGGTCAAGGTCACTGTTACTAAAATAGAATTTTCTTGTCAGGGTTGTAATTACGTTAGGAATAGAGTAATTTCAAAATAACTTGGCAGAAATGTTCACCATGACAAGGTGGTGAGTCTTATACCATGTCCATGCCTGTAGGTCCAAGGTCAAGGTCACTGTTACTATAAATAGAATTTCCTTGTCCGGGCTATAACTCTTTTGAATGGAGGGTTTTCAAAATAACTTGGCACAAATGTTCACCATGACAAGGTGGTGTGTTGCGTACATTACCCATGCCTGTAAGTCCAAGGTCAAGGTCACAGTTACTAAAACTTGAATTTACTTGTTCGGGCTATAACTTCTTTATGAAGGAAGGGATTTCAAAATAACTTTGTTCAAATGTTCACTATGACAAGGCAGTGTGTCCGCATAATACCCAAGCCTGAAGGTCCAAGGTCAAGGTCACTGTTACTAAAAGTAGAATTTTCTTGTCTGGGCTGTAACTTCATTATAAATGGAGGGATTTTAAAATAACTTGACACAAGTGTTAACCATGACAGGGCGGTGTATCGCGTATCATGCCCATGCCTGTAGGTCAAGGTCACTGTTACTAAAAATAGAATTCTCTTGTCCGGGCTGTAACTTTGTTAGGAATAGATTGATTTCAAAATAACTTGACACAAATGTTCATCATGACAAGATGGTGTGTCCCATACCATGCCCATGCCTGTAGGTCCAAGGTCAAGGTCACTGTTACTAAAATAGAATTTTCTTGTCAGGGTTGTAATTACGTTAGGAATAGAGTAATTTCAAAATAACTTGGCAGAAATGTTCACCATGACAAGGTGGTGAGTCTTGTACCATGTCCATGCCTGTAGGTCCAAGGTCAAGGTCACTGTTACTATAAATAGAATGTCCTTGACCGGGCTATAACTCTTTTGAATGGAGGGTTTTCAAAATAACTTGGCACAAATGTTCACCATGACAAGGTGGTGTGTTGCGTACATTACCCATGCCTGTAAGTCCAAGGTCAAGGTCACAGTTACTAAAACTTGAATTTACTTGTTCGGGCTATAACTTCTTTATGAAGGAAGGGATTTCAAAATAACTTGGCACAAATGTTCACTATGACATTGCATTGCATTACCACCAACTTCTTCACAGACATTTCCGTAATGAGAAGACAACAGTGACACAAATACAAATAATTCACTTGATCATCAAGTTTATGCATATTCTTATAATTACTCGAACATCACTGTCTATGAAATGCTATTATTCCCATCATTGCACTTTAGTATCTGAAAACGATGCATAGCGGGGGCATCCGTGTCCTATGGACACATTTCTAGTTCAATATTATTTTTGCGCGCATTTAAGAAAAACCCGTTACTAAAGAATATTACACCTAAATTGTTATGTTGTTTAACTATTTCTAACGTACTCTTACCTAACAAGAACTTAAACCTTGATACCATTCGTGCACCAAATCTTGGTCTTGTTTACATTGACTTTTAGCTTCCATTGAGTACACTATTCATCAAAAGCATGTTATAAATGTTGAAAGTCAATTGCGTCATCCGAAAGAATAACTGTGTCATCAGCATACAATAGTACATGCACTTAGTGCTTCAGCCAATTTTGATTTTTCTATTCCACACCTCTGCCATTTCTAAAAAGAAGATGACTTTCAAGGTCATTCAAAAACAGAGAAAAAAAGAATCGGTGATAAGTTTTTACCGTGACGGACGCCATTTTGGCATGGGAAATAGATAGAAGTAGCGCCAGCTTTTTTGATACATGTTATAAATAACTTTAAATACCTTTCCATTTATAAAATTTGACATAAGTTTTAGCCATACATGTAAGCCATCCCGCCAAACTTTATCAAATGCTTGGGAGAAATTTACGAACGCGCAATATAATTTCTCTCTGTTTAGGCGTAATAATTCTATAAGAGAATGAAGTACAAAAATATGGTCTTTACATGAGTGATTTTTTCTAAAACCAGCCTGGTTTTCCTTAAGTATGCAAGTTTCTTCAACAAAATTACTCAACCTTTTATTAATAATTGCTGTGAATAACTTACCAAAGCAGCTGAATGGAACAGATTTGCGAAAAGGGTTATTAATAAGTTGAATATCATTATTTGAAACTCAAATATTGATTTACACCCGAAATATTTCAATTCATTATTTTATTTAAATAAAAAGATATATAAATGGTGCTTCCTATCCTATGCGACGCGCATAGGTTAGCTATTTTTGTATTTCCCGCGTAAAGCCGCGGTGGTTTTTGGGATTGTCACGTGATCAATTCAACCAAAATACGCATTCGGTGTACCTTGCCGACTATCGACGTCGCCATTTGTTTCAAAATGCCTGGGCCACCACGAAAAGTAAGCGTGACATTCCCATGATCGCTAAATATAGAATGTATTTTTGTATAGGGATTTCTTCAGCGGATTGTTTTCAGGTCCGGTAAAATGGTAAAATTAACCGAAAACTTGCTCCTGGAGGGTTTGAAATGTAGAGTTTATTGAAAAGTACACGTAAACATCTGTTTACGATTTTACCGAGTACACCTGCTCGACCCTGCACATCTCCCATTAACGTCCCTTTAACGTCCCCCTTGTTTTTATAAACCGCATAAATAGTACCTAGCATTACTGGTCAAGGTTACTCAAGGTTTGTTTACTCACTCTGTTAGAGTGAGTAAATCAATTATTCTCTAATGTTCTAAACATTACATAATCAACAACAACACCATATTTAGGAATAAGGTTTCGTATTTGCCAGTACTTATATTACAATAAAATTAAAGCCGCTTTTTCTGAAAATGTGCAGTCGTTGCTGTACATACGGTTATGTCATCTTAAGGCTGTAAATCTTTCTATTCTGTGAAAAGACTAAAACAGAATTGAATATAATATTATCAATAATGTTAAAATGAAGCATCTTCATTAATGTGTTTAACCACATTAAGGATTTATTAATGATTGGCATAAGCTGACATGGCTGGGTTTAGACAAGCATAATACGCAAACTTCCATTAGAATTAGTATATATGAATTGAGGTTATTTATTACTCGTCTACGAGCGCAAGAATTTTATAATATATAACAATCATAAAATACTACTATTAAAAAATAACAAATTACATAGGAAATTCGCCAACGAGTAAGAAGTATGTAATCCACAAATAGGGAGTTCGCCAACGAGTTACCTCCCTTTGAAAAGTATATTGTCAAAAATGTTAGTCTCAATCATTCAGATGCTCTGATTTCTCTAAGGCGATCAGTACGTCTAAAGACATTGTTCGTTATAAAACCAGAAAATTCAAAACGAGGCATGTAATTAGGTTACATGTATTAGTATGAAACACCGTTGTTGTCTTGTGAAAACGGTTTTTAGACTGTCACCCTGCCAGCTGGAAATCGGTAAGACACACATCCTACGGCGACACGCACTTTTTAATTGTATTATTGCGCCCACAGGCGTGTTCAAGTAAGCTGGGTTCTGCGGTTACCACGAAATCTGATGAAAAAATTATACAGACGTTGCAATCACAATAGTTACCTTATTGCAACCTTAGAAATATTTTAGAATGAAATCATTTCAATAAGAAGATCTTTTTTTTCTCTAAATTTGGACCTTTTTGGATCAGAATTACGTCTGAAGTGATAAACTTTGCTTAAGATAACTTCAAAATTCTTTGGCATACCCAAATGGCGACCTTAGAAACATTTTACAGTGAAATCACTTAGATTAAATTAGTTAAGACAATTTAGAACAGTAGGCCTAAAGAAAAATATTTAAAGCTTCAAAATCCCTAAAATTCTATTTGCAATCAAACACAACAACGAAGCATCACAAAACAAAACAAAAACAGTTCAAATGCCCACATGATCAAAATGATACTGACAATATCGAATATCTTTTAAAAGGACTTTTAATAATATAGACAGAAATCAACAATTTTAATTTTGTCATCCATTTTCGCAACTATTAAATTAAAGGCCAAAACACACTTTAACAAATATCTCTTACTGTATACATGTGTTAGACAAGATGGTCTTAGATATTGTTGTTTGTAACTCATTACTCCGGAAGCCATTTTAAAGTGATGTTTAGTGTTGCTTTGTTAGGTCAAACTATTTTTCTTTACTGTTCTAACTTTTCTTAACGTATTAAAATAAACATACATTAATAAGATTTATTTATGCAAAGTTTGATGGAACTGCATTTTTTCCGTAAGAAAGATTTTGATATTCTTTCCTTTTTATCAATCACAGTACGATGACAACTGCCATAGCGTATAACGTGACAGTCTAAAACCATATCACGAAGAGGCAGAAACAGCGTACCATATATTTTCATTCATTTATGTAAAATGGGGTAGACAAGTACTTAAACGTCCTTTGGTTTATAAACCATATACCTGATTTTGTAGCTCGATATCATATTACCGAAATTTCACTTTGCCCAGTGTGGAAGAAGTACGGTTAAAGCACTGTTAACTAATTTCATTAGAAATCGCGATTGATTTTGGATTTGTTTACCATACAAAAGCGCCACCTGTCGATCAGACTTTTTATATAACGATGTCTCTAGACGTTTGACAGAGCAGTGTGACACTGATGAATGACAGAACTTCCAGATGATCTGGACTACATGATGTTAGATTTCCTTCTTTTAAAAAGTATGTCACCAATGTTGGGAGCTCGCCAACGAGTTACCTCCCTTTATACCCAATGTTCAAACTTCGTCTGTTTCGTTGCCAGTTATAGATGTATGAAGGCAGTCAAAATTACTTAAACCAATTTATTACATTAATTTTAAACATGTGAAAATGAAGCATCCATAATAAACATGCATTATAAATATTCTTAACAAATTTAAACAGTTTAAAATAAAGCATCATCAATAAACGTGTTTAATATTCTTAACACTTTTAAACATTTCAAATGCACGTTTTTTAACATTTCTTATTAAGATCTAAATCTGGTTATTTCCTTAAAAACGGCAACTACTATTTTTAAGTTCAATAACACAGACACCAATAATAGCAGACCCGACGGGTGGGTGGGTGGATCATGACTGGCAAATGTGAAAACCTCGAGTGGAGATACAGTTACATATATATCCTTTACATCAATTTATTAAACAACAGGATTGAGAAATTTGAACCAGAAATAAAATACATACCAAAGCTGAAAAATGCAGTCACAAGTATAGACAATAAAATCACTGACATGAAAAACTATATTAATGACAAAGATCAAGCAATTAAAAGTATTGAAGCAAGCATACAAATGATGAGTGACAAATATGATGAAATCATCTTAGGAAAGAAAAAAGAAGAAAGTAAAATAGTGACGTTAGAAAAAGAAATCCAGAAATTGAAAATTGAAAATAAAGCATTAAAAGATAATGAATCTAAACATCATGAAACTATACTTGATCTACAATGCAGAAGCATGCAAGACAACCTGCTTTTCTTTGGGATTGCAGAAACTGAGCTTAACACTATGAATATGAAGACACAGAGGAAGTCCTAAAAACATTCCTACAAGAAGATATGCAAATTGACATTGATGTTGAATTACAAAATGTGCACAGACTTGGAAAACGGAAGAAAGATCAAATAAATCCAAGACCAATTATAGCAAAATTTAAAAATAACAAAGAAAGAGACTTTGTAAAATATTCAGCACCTGGAGCACTACAAGGTACAAGATATGGGGTAAAGGAGCAGTTCCCAAGAGAAATAGAAGATAGAAGAAAACCCCTATACAAGGAAATGAAGGCTGTAAAAGAGAGAGGGTCAGAAGTGAAACTAGTAAGAGATAAGCTTTTCATAGACAATGAGTTATTTGTTACAAATGAAGCAGAGACAGATCTAAGCACTTTCAGGAAAAGCAATAGCCAAACACACCAATCTACAGATAATGTCAACTTGGGTAGAGTATTTTATCAAAGCAGAAGAAGACAATATGCCAATATCAAATCAACATCAATGCAACAATAATATCTATCATTTACTGATACAAACAGATATGAACCACTGAAATATGAACAAAGTGTAAGTCATAAAGGTAAACACCATTTTTCAAAGAGAACAGCAATTTCACCACTAGACAATAACATGAAAACCAAAAAGCACAAGGAAAACTGCTGACAGTAGTTGCAGCCATGATGAAGAAAGTGACTCTAGTGAAAGAAAAGAAAGTAGTATAGTTAGGAAGAAGGCAAGAAGTGCTTACCCTGAATTTATTAATTTTATAAACAAATATGACATTATAGGTATACAAGAAAGCAAATTAGATGATCTAGATACAATTATAGAAGGGTATACACTTTTTATGCACAATAGGAAACAAATCAGCAAATATAGATCAGGAGGTATAGCATTATTGGTAAAAAGAAGTATTGTCAAAACATTAAAATACTTGAAAATAAAAGCAAGCTTGTGTTCTGGTTTCAGTTGAATTCTAAAAAAGGCTTACCAATAACATGTGGAATCATATATATCCCACCAATCAGATCAAAATTTTCACATCCTGATCCATATTTAGAGCTCTAAAATGAAATAGACTCATTAAACACTGATAGAATTTTACTCTTTGGAGATTTTAACTCCAGGACAGGAAATAAAAATGATTTTGTAACTTGTGACAATTTTTTGTTTCATCTAAATGGAAATGATGATCTTATTGAAGAGTGTTCAGGTATAATCAATGAACTTGATAAATACTTTATTCCTCGTCATAGAAAAACTGTAGATGGTACTACAAATGAATATGGCGGAATATTATTAGATTTTTGTAAATCCAATAATTATTTTATTTTAAATGGAAGAATTGGTCATGACTACCTTAATACCAAACTAACATGCAAAGGGACATCCACCATTGATTATTTCATATGCTCATTACCAATACTAAATTATGTCAGAAATTTAGAAGTACAAAAATTCTCAAGTCTTATCTCAGATGTACATAATCCAGTCATTATAACTATACAAAATCTATTTATTGAAGAAACCCAATCAAAACATAAAAATCATGAGAAAATGAAAAACCAAAAGCTATGGGCGAATGATAATGTGCTTAATAGTAATTTTCAAAACAATATTAGTCTAGATGAAGTCATTCATATTCTAAATGAATTGGTCGCTATACAAGGCAAACCAATAATTTCCCAAGTAGACATTGACAATATTGTACAAAATATAGAAAATGTATTTCAGAATACCTGCTCCAAAACGTTTGGTAAACCAAATAATATCAGTAAACATGTTACAAATAAAAACCATAAACGCATATCTTGGTTTAATGGCGATTGCTATCGAGCAAGAAACAAATATATAGCTAGGAGAAATTACAATAGGCATAAAAATGAAAAAAAATAAAAATATTTTAAAGGAAATGAGTAAGGAATATGAAAATGCTATGAATAATGTAAATAGAAGAATAAAACAAGAAAACATAAACAAATTAAAAGCAACCAAATCAAATAAACAAAAAGAATTTTGGAAGATAATCAATAGCATAAACAAAAATAAAACAGAAACAAAAGCAAGTTTAGAAGATTTATATAATTCTTTTAAAGAAGTAAACGCTTGAAATCCCAATTTTTACATAGACTAACAATATCTGGATACTGAGGAAAACATCGAAATTGTAATAAATGAAGATATAAACGCCGAAAAAACTGAGGAAGAAATTTTAAAAACTATTTTAACTTTAAAAAATGACAAAAGCCCATGGATTGATAATATCATAAATGAACATATCAAATACACTTCTGATATCATGCTAACAGTATATTGCAAATTATTTAATATCATCCTAGATAATGGAATTATCCCTGAAAAATGGACAGAAGGTATTATTATACCATTTTTTAAAAATAAAGGTGATGAAAGTAAACCAGAAAATTAAAGGCCAATAACACTCCTCAGTTGTCTTGGAAAATTATTCACCGCAATACTGAATAAATATGTTGAAGAAAATGAAATAATTCGACAATGTCAAGCAGGATTTAGAAAAAATAATTCAACAACAGATAATATTTTCGTCCTACAATGTTTAATCGATATGATTTCTGCTAAAAAAAGAAACGTTTTAGTGTTTTTATAGACCTCAAGCAGGATTTAGAAAAAATCATTCAACAACAAATAATATTTTCTTCCTACAATGTTTAATCGATATGATTTCTGCTAAAAAAAAGAAACGTTTTAGTGTTTTTATAGACCTCAAGCAGGATTTAGAAAAAATCATTCAACAACAAATATTTTCTTCCTACAATGTTTAATCGATATGATTTCTGCTAAAAAAAGAAACTTTTTAGTGTTTTATAGATCTCAAGCAGGCCTTCGATACCGTTTGGAGAAACGGCCTGTGGTTTAAACTTGTTAAAAACAATATTAATGGAAAATGTCTTAATGTCATAAAAGATATGTATAATAACATTAAGTCTAAGATTAAAACAAACCAAGGTTCTTCAAGCTTCTTCCCATGCCTAAGCGGGGTAAGACAAGGCGAAAATCTTTCTCCTCTTCTTTTTTCATTCTACCTAAATGATCTGGAGACATACTTTTGCAATACAAATGGGATAGAATGTAGAGTTGATCATGAAAATATATATTTAATTAAAACCATTTGTAGTCCTATACGCTGACGATACAGTGCTATTAGGCGATAACCCAGAAAGCCTTAAACTAGTTTACTAGAATATGAAAATTATTGTAAGAAACGGAAATTAGAAGTTAATATTAGTAAAACAAAAGTGATGGTATTCGGATCAAGAAATAAAATATATGACAATATGTTTAAATTCAATGGTAATGAATTAGGAACGGTAAAAGATTATAAATACTTAGGATTATTTTTATCATGCACTAAAAGTTACTTAAAAACTAAAATACACATTGCAGAGCAAGCAAACAAAGCTATGTTTTCCTTACTTAAGAAAACAAGATCACTTAGTTTGTCGATCAATATTCAAATTGAATTGTTTAATAAAATAATAAAACCAATACTTCTTTATGGATGCGAACTGTGGGGATTTTCTAGCATTGACATTCTAGAAAGAATACAACTGAAATTTCTAAAACTAATACTAAATCTTAAAAAGTCTACCCCCAATTTCATGGTGTATGCAGAAACAGGCGTAAAATCCTTAAAACTATTATGTTGATAGTAGAATTATTAATTTTTGGAGTATATTATCAGATACCAGCTCTGAAAAATTATCAAACAACATGTATATCATTATTCACGGTTTATATGAACAAGGAAAAATAAATTCAAAATGGATATTATACATAAAAGACATAATCAATAAAATCGGTTTTGGCAACATATGGACAAATCAAAGAAATTTCAACAGAAAATGGTTTACAAAAGCATTCCATCAAAAGATAAACGATCAATACCTACAAACTTTGGTGGGAATGTTAAATCAAGCATCAAGTAGTATTATGTACCGTATATTCCAGACTGAGTTTAAAATTAACTATTATTTTGAAATACTTCCTAATTATTAATCAAAATTATTGACTATATTCCGTACAAGAAACCATCGGCTCCCAGTAGAAGTTGGAAGATAGAATAGTGTTCCTTTGAGTGATAGAAAATGCCATTTATGCGTTAACACCAATACGGTCGGAGATGAGTATCATTATATTTTTGAATGCACTCACTTTGAAAACGAACGGAAGCTATATTTAAGCAGATATTATTACCATAATCCCAATACTTTAAAGATGAATCAACTGTTTAATACACAAAATAAAATGGTGTTAATACGACTATGTAAGTTTATTGACATTATAATGAAAATTGCTAAAATCTGAATTTTTGTGATCAGTACTATACCTCGTGTATTATACATTCCAACATATTTGTAGGTTTTTGTTGTTGTTTTTTTAATATATAACTTGTGATTACCAATATTATGTTTAATTTATATTACATGCTTATAATATTTGTTGTTTGTATAACACTGTCGTGTAACAGCTGCCCTGTACCAAATAGTGGGTACCCTGTGCAGTCCGCAAGATGGCGACCAGTTAAGAAACGAAAAGGTATGTGCTATTTTGTTTCCGATTGGTATACATATTGTAAGGTATAGACTGGTAAACTTGGATCATATAATGAAAAGGACTGTTGCTTGATAAAATGATTGCTTGCTTTATTGCCGGTATATAAAACCACATAAACTTAAACATTGTAATGACATGCTGCTATGACTGGGTTGAATTCAATCTAGAAGAATTATGAATTATGAATCGCATTCCAACATAGTGACCAAGAAACAAGGATGAGTTCATTAACGCACCTCATCTTAGACACAATCTCATGAGACATACCTGCACGATACAAGTTTGTTTTATGATTAATGATATTTGTCAAGCCTTCATAGTACCTGAATTCAAAGTCATTAGGCTTGATTAATAATAAATGTGATCATTATCAAGGGCTTTCATATTATTCTCCCCTGCTAGTTAGTTAAAAAGTGAAAGAAAATCATATACAATTTATTACAGCAAGCGTTGTTTTGATTTATGTTACGTTTTTAAAAGTGAACGTAATTATTTGAAAATAATATTAAACCATTTTAAAATAGATGAAAGCCACCAAATACTGTAAATATGAAGTTATTTCAGGCTGGATTGATTGAGGATTTTTATGGTCGGAAATGGAAATACATGTTACTGCCCAAGCCTCTTACCCCTGTATTGGCGCAACTTGAAATTTAGAATTACTAGCATTTTTGGATAGGTTTCAAAGCATTATTTGCACCTGAGAAAGATCCGCCAATGCGTATTAACACCAAATGTCAGGATAGACCAACACTAAACGAGAAAACTTTGGACAGAACTGGCGAGTGATCTGAGAATATATAAATTTTGCGTATCCAAGCAAACGCCAAAGGCAAACATTAAAATAGATTTGGATATTTAATATTAAAACCAGCCTATTCAAACAGGAGCAACACTATTATAACAGATGCCCTTAACCATGTTAATATGACTGACGCCCTTTTAGTATATTTTTGCTACAATGTAAATGTATTTAGCAACTTGGGATAAATGTTGCGTAAAAAAAGAACATTAATTGAGCTGCTTTTTCTTATTTTGAAACTCAAAGAAAGTTTCCATTTTTAAACTCGGGTTATTGCTCTAAAATTGCATAAAACGTACGTTTTTCACGCATTTCTTATGGCGAAAACATAACGATGATTGTTAATAACAAAAATGAAACTTTTTTAAAGTAATTTTTTTTCTTTAGGCGAGAAAATATAGGCCTAATTATTTGTGTAAAGATGTCTGCTTAAACTTATTATTATTAATAAGAAAACCCTTGTTATATAGTCCTGTGGGTTAAATAAAGTAATTGCATGCGCTTATAAGATGATGTATTTTAAGTGTTCAAAGTATATTTCTTTCGGACAAAGATGTGTCAGCTCAAATGCTAAAAAAAATGAAATTAACTTTATCGTGTTCGATGGCTTTCAAAGTTCCCTTTTCATCTAATTTTATAATAATATAAAGGTCTGGTTAGTGTTTTATATTTAATAAAATTACGATCAATGAGATACCAGAAATAATAATGATTAACCAATTAAGAAACACCTGTTATAAAAGTTCACGTTAAAACTGCAGCAAATAAATAATAATTTGCATAGGGCCCAAGATCTTAAAACTAAGTTTGGAGACCAGTCTCAAATCTCAAGCATCTGATAGGCTGAAATGGCGACCAGTCGCCATTTCAGCCAATCAGATACTTAAACTTTCAGACTGGTCTAGTTTAGACTGATTTAGTTTTATGATCTTGGGCATAGGTCTACCAGCACTCAGGGGCATGTGTTGGAATGTATAAATCCCAGTGTGACAATAGAAGAGATGTCTGTGAATTTGTAAACGTTCGCATTGAAGCATAAACAGAATTGTTTGCATCCATTATTTTCTTTTCTTTAAATAACCTTAAGCCATACAGATACTGCGGCTGCCAAGCCAGCCATGAAGAGACAAGAGACAGACTAACTACAACCCATCCGCAAAAAATAGTTCAAGTATACTGCCACCTACCAAGATTGGACATTCTGCGTGGTTCGAAATTAGCATATTACTACCAAGGGATGTAATTATAACTGATAACTAAACTGAAAGTCGTGCTCTGCATTAATCGACTAAGCACGTGACACTCACGACACGTATGTTTGTTTGACTGTCACGAATGGAAAACAACCGACACTCACGGTACCTCTGATTGTTTCACTGTAACGATACCTTTGATGTTTACATTGCTTTTAGTTAATGTCTGTGCGTTAATGGTAAAGACAACCTGCAACGTCCCTCTGTGCCCAAGATCATGAAACTAAATTTGGAGACCAGTATCAAATCTCAAGCATCTGATTGGCTGAAATGGCGACTGGAGACCAGTCTCAGATCTCAAGAATCTGATTGGGGGAAATGGCGACAATAAATCCTTATGTTGTTTTGTCATCAACTAGGGATCGACGACCGATAATCCTCATGCAGTATGATGACAAGATATATAATAAACTTTAAAAGCGCAATTAATATGTGTTCACTTCCTTGCGTATATTTTTAGAATTCGAATCCTAAACATTTAAGCCTATGAAACAAATGTGCACAAACTGCATTCAATTAATAAATTAGATTTATTTTATTACTTTGATACAATCTTCGTACTTCGGGTCATTTTCATTTCAATTAAATGTCCTTTGTGTCAATTTTATTTTAGTTAAATATGACGTTTTGTTTGAACTGTCAGGCTGATGCCTGGGGGTTAAAAGGTTAGCTTCATCAAAGCTGTAGCTAAAAACCCTTATAAAATTTTTAAATATATTTAATACTATTTTGCAGCAGTAAATAACAAACGAATTCAATAGCTCCAGATAAAAGCCGTGCGATTTTTTTACTTAAAACTAAAGTCACAAGAATGTAATATATGTTATACACGGTTGACATGTGACAGAAATTTAAAAAAAAATAATGGTATAGTTAAAAAAAACATTCTAAAATTACAGATTTTAATCAATTAAAAATCTATAATACTCTTATGATCACTATTGTCAACCTACTGACCACCTACCTTTCCGGGTCAAAACAAACATCAACAGCATCGTCACCGAACGTTTGCAGAACAATTTTCTCGCTTCACCAGCGGTAACGGTTGTACGCGATATTTTATTCTGCCGTTTGAAATGTCTTGATTTGTCATTGAATGTTTCAAAAAACGGCAGCCGATTGATATTGAAGTGCTTTTTAACAGGAGTACGCTGTTTTTATCTGATCAAAATCGGTCCAGGAATTACTGAGAAATAAGTAAAAAAATTACCTGAAGCGAGAGATTTTGTGTGTTCACGACATTCTAAAAGTGACGTAGTAAAGCCAGCCTGATTCATAGAGTTAACTGACCGGAACTTGTCAATACCTGTTCAGTAATTAACTACTATTGTGCTGTGTGTCTTTTTAATTACAAACCACTGAATCGGCACGTATATATCTTTCTACAATAAAAAGAGTATATGGATATTTTCTATGAAACAGAATCACTATAACTGTGTGCTCGCTAGGGAGCTCCCTAACAATTACCATATCAAACGAAGTGAACTGTATTTTAAAAAACACGACTTTTTGTTATTGATGTTGTTGTTTTGTATTTCAAATGGATATTGAGAGTTTCAATAGATAGTAACTTTTAATTGTTGTTAAGTGATGTGCGAATCAGTTTGCATGTGATGATATCCCACTAGCAATACTGCATGATAAAATTTCGTTGATTAAATGTCAATTAAATGTGTCCATTTCCCTAGACGAATAACATTCAATTAGTCTATTATTTGCATTATTTTGCTTCAAAAAAGATCGTGATGATGATGATAAAGTTCATACTGCAATCTGTTCGAAAATAATCAAATCAGAATCAAAAGACTGTGGGTATTACTATCGAGCATTAAATACATCTATAATTATTTGTAGGTGTGTGTACGCGCGTGAAAGTGCTTGGAGATAGATTCGAATTATCACTGTCAAAACGAAACAACAACAATTGTTAACACCACTCAAAATTCATTACTTTTAGATTTTCTTGAAAAAGTATAACACACGAGTTGAATTAATTCTGTGCGGATTACAGTTATTTTTTCCAGTTTCTAAAGCGTTAAAATATATCGCGCTTTGCTAAGTGCAATGTACAACCAGTTTAAACACTGATAATTCTCAAATCTGTGTATGCAATTTCTTCTTGCGTAGGCCTAGCTTCTTAACAACAACAAAAAAAAGATTAAACTGAAAATATGTAAATTTTCACTGAAATTAAACAGGATACAGGATACCTGTTTTATGGCTTTCTTGACTTTAAAAAAGATTGATGGCGTTCTAAACATTTATTTAAAAAACTTATCACACCTTTTAATTCAGCAAATTTTTTTTTATAATAAACTCATTGAAAATCAAACTCTACTGTGATGTTACAATTCCACTCATTAGCACTGAATATCTTAAGCTTAATGTTTTACGTTAGGATTGAATTGATATTTGATGATGTTCTGTTGGGAAATTACCACTGAACTGTATAGATTAGACTGAAATAAACAGTGCACTATAAGTCTATATGCTCTGTGTTGCATACCTTCATGTTTCATTTTCATAACATTTGTTGTTGTTGTTACTTCCCAGTTTTATGTCCCTCCCGCCTCTGAACGAGGACATTATGGTGTGAACATACCAGCTTTCCATGGTGGAGGAAAACCCCAGGTGCCCCTCCGGGCGATTTTCAGGCACGAGCGGGCACCTGGGTAGAACACCGACGTTCCGCAAGCTAGCTAGACATGAAAGAGCTTGACCATGGTAGGTCTCGAACTCACAGCGGTTAGGGGCAAGTGATTCTCAGTCGGAAACCTTAACCACTCGGCCACGGACGCCCCATTTTCATAACAAGACACAGCGTCGAAACTTAAAACTTGTAAGGTCACGTTTAGCGATAGCATTATCCGCGCAGCACATTTTGGGGGACACGCCCATTTTCATAACAAGACATAGTCTCAATCATTCAGACGCTCTGATTTCGCAAAGGCGATCAGTACGTCTGAAGACATTGTTCGTTAAAAACCATACACTCCAAAACGAGGACATCAGTTAAAAACCATACTCTCCAAAATTAGGACATCAGTATGGAACGCCGTTGTTGTCTTGTGAAAATTGTTTTTTAGACTGTCGCCCTGCCAGGTGGAAATCGAAAAGACATATCATACGGCGACACGCATTTTGTAACGGTATTATTGCGCCCACAGGCGTGTTCAAGTAAGCTGGGTTCTGCGTTTTCCACGAGATCTGATGAAAAGTTTATACAGACATTGCAAGCACAATAGTTACCTTATTGCAATCTTAGAAATATTTAAGAATAAAAATCATTTCAATAAGATCATATTTTTTCTCTAAATTTGGACCTTTTTGGATCAAAATTATGTTTGAAGTGGAAAACTTTGCCCTACAACATTTTTTTTTTAAATTTCTTAAGATAACTTCAAAATTCTTTGGCATACCCTTATGGCGACCTGAGAAACATTTTACAGTGAAATCCATTAGGTTAATGTTTAAAAAAGTATATAAATTTCCCAATTATCACAAAAGTGTTAAGACAGTTTAGAACTGTAAAGAGAAATAAAGCTTGAAAATCCCTAAAATTCTATTTGCAATCAAACACAAAAATGAAGCATCGCAAAACAAAAACAGATAAAATGCCCTCGTGATCAAAATGATACTGACAATATACAAGATTCTTTAAAAGAACTTATCATTGTAAAGAGAGAAATCAATAATTTTTTGTCATCCATTTTCGCAACTATTAAATTAAAGGCCAAAACACACTTTTACAAATATCTCTTACTGTATACATGTGTTAGACAAGATAATCTTAGATATTATTGTTAGAAACTCATTATTCAGGAAGGCATTTAAATTGATGTTAAGTTTTGCTTTGTTTTTGTGTTTGGCTGCAGAATTTAGGGATTTTTAGGTCAAACTAAATTTCTTTACTGTTCTTACTTTTCTTAACGTATAAATAATAAATATACATAATAAGATTTATTTATGCAAAGTTTGACGGAACTGCATTTTTTCCGTTAGAGAGTTTGATATTCTTCCCTTTTTATCAATCACCGTACAATGACAAATGCCACACCATACAACGTGACAGTCTAAAACCATTATCAAGAAGATGGCAGCAACGGCGTACCACATATTTGCATTAATTTATGTAAAATGGGGTAGGCAAGTACTTCAACGTCCTTTGTTTTATAACCAAATACCTTATTTTGTAGCTCGATATCATATTACCTAAATTTCACTTTGCCCAGTGTGGGAGAAATACGGTTAAAGCACTGTTAACAAATTTCATTAGAAATCGCGATTGATTTTGGATTTGTTTACGATACAAAAGTGCCACCTGTCGGTCAGACTTTTTATATCGCGATGTCTCTAGACGTTCATCAGAGCAGTGTGACACTGATCAATGACAGAACGTCTAGATGATCTAGACTAAACAAGACAAAGTGCTAAAACTCAAAACTCGTTAAGTCACGTTAAGGGGGATTGTGCCGGGAATCGCTGTTGGTAGCTAGTCCGAAGCTATGTGCATAAAACTGTCGTCAAAGCGGTTAGATTCTCAGTCTGAGACTCTATATTTGAGCCCAAAGGATAAGCTGTCAACCACATGTCTTTTTTTAATGCTTTTTACTTGATCGATGTGCAATAGTAACACTTTGTCTCTCCGTATTTATCAGAAAACATATCTGAATGCAACAAGCATGGTAACTCTAGTACTGTGCGTGTAAGTCACATCCCACGAGACTTTCTTCAAAGTCATTATTCTTCATCAATAATACATATGATCATGACCATTGATAATAATGCTGTTCCACTGGGTGGAGATGCTGGTAAAATTGTTTATAGATCACAACTAGATCTTGTTAAGCTGAATTCCTTGGCAGTGAAATAATTATTGTATTAATATTTTATATTTAATAAGTTTTAAAACTTCTAATGTTATTTGTTTAAACACTCACTAATATTTTTTACCTAAAACACGTAATAAAGTTGTGAAACAATGTCTGTTAGAAGTCTTAAGTTCGCGGCGCATTCCCTTTTTAAATATATGTTAACAGCCTCAGGCCGAGTGTAAATATCACAAAAACTATTTTAGACTTACTCGATCACTGTAAAATATTTGAAGATCTCATACAGTAGATACACTTATAACCATAGCTGTTTGTTGAAATTTAACGCAGTATTCGAAATAACTTATAACATTGTTATAATACTGAAATGAAGAAGAAAAAAATACAACATAATTCGGTGTCTCTGAAAAAACAAACATATGCACAGATTTTACACAAGCAACTACATTAATTATAGAGCTTAAACTTTCCGTTAGTTCAATTAGATAATTTGCCAATAATGTTGGTCCATATTTTCGTATCAGTCGCATATATAATCGCAGGTGCCTCGAAATTGTCCTGTTTACTGGTGTAATATTGAGTTAGGCCGGCACTCCATGGTTCCGTGATGCGTATTCCGTGTCCGCGATTTTTCACTCACCAAAGATACCGTTGGGTATATTCCATACCTCCGTGTCCGTTTTAGTGTCCGCGACGTGTAACGGACACGGAGGTATGGAATTTACCCAACGGTATCTTTGGTGAATGAAAAACCGCGGACACGGACACGGATCACGCATCACGGAACCATGGAATACCGGCCTAAGGCCGGTATTCCATGGTTCCGTGATGCGTGATCCGTGTCCGCGTCCGTGTCCGCGATTTTACACTCAACAAAGATATCGTTGGGTATATTCCATACCTCCGTGTCCGTTTTCGTGTTCGCGACGTGGAACGGACACGGAGGTATGGAATATACCCAACGGTATCCTTGGTGAGTGAAAAACCGCGGACACGGACGCGGACGAGGACACGGATCACGCATACTTTCGCTCGACCCGGGGCTAGGCGGCGTGGGCAGTAATATGCATTTCCATTTCTGTTCAATCACATCGAGCCTGCAATATTTTCATATTTGTCGTGTTTGGTGGCTTTCGAAGTTCCCTTTTCCTCTTTTTTAATTACTTTTCTGGCCTCTCACCATTTACTGTCGTTCGTAATTTTGTTTTGAATTTCGGAAAAATGCATGTTATTTTGCTAATGTTCTTGCTAGCAAAGCGGTATGGTCGGAGATTTCTTAAATTGTATGCCTTTTTTTTCAAAACAAATTAAGTCGACAGAATTGTAGCCTTATACAGGTGACGTTATGCAAAATAGTCACATCATACAGGTGAATTTAAAAGATGTAGTCCGAAAAAAATCAGCGAAACGAAAAATGAATGATTTGTTTTGATTATTTTCGAAATTCTAAATTGTTTTTAAAAATCATGTATGGGGAAACGTTTGGATGCATGTTTTTACAAATAAGCCAAATCTAGGATTACTAGGAATTTAAAATAAATATCACTTGTCATACCACAAACGTACCAGAAATAAGCCGTACAAATATTTGCGCCAACACTGCACGGCAGTACTTACAAGGTCTTCTATTACATTTTGGTTAAAATAAACAAGCGTAAAGAAACAGTAATAGAAAGATCTAACCGAACTGCGACAGTTCTTAGCAATTCCTGTCGCATAATTATGTTAACGTAAACACCATATCATCAATAAAATAGTGCATTGCTTTAGTCAACTATCATACATAGGCATCAATAGTAATGCCAAAACAACACAGAAGTACTTGCAATTTCTTATAAATATGTCAATGTTCATTTTGCAGATAACTTTAGTTCGATCCAGTAAAGGAAACACACAAACGGAAGTTGTTTTAGGAATGTCTTGTCCTGTCAAACTCGTGAAGCGGTTCCATATTGCCGAGTTCACTGTGTCGCTCCTCAAGAAATTCGTGAGTTAAATTGTGTCGTGTTATGATACCCTGAATCTAAAATAAAATGTTTTAAACTTCGTGATAAAAAAACAATATAACAACTTATTTAATTAATTCACTAACCATACTTTGGCTAAAGTGTGTAAATTAAATAAGAAACTAGGCGCAATCTTAGGACCAATTTACAACATATTAAATTACTTTTAAACCGACGCGCTGTAGTTGCTTCGTGTAGTAACCGCTTTAAACGGAAAAAAATAGTCCAATCGAGTCCGTTTTAATATAATAATTTTTTTGTTTGAACACAGGATCACTTAAATGTTGGAAATCTGCCTGTTCTTTCCTTTAAAAATAAAAGTTTATGCAAGCAATTGGCTTTTTCCGCCAAGCTTGACTTTATATAATTTTTTACCGATATTTAAATATTGGATAAAAATATTCTATTTGAAATTGGAAATTACTCTAAACCCTCTAAGTCCTTTGGGTTCATTTCCATTATCTGTGAACATTTGCTTGAACTTTCAGAAGTATGCCCTGGGGTCAAAGCGTAAATCTATAAACTCTGGAATTCAAAGTTAACCTTTAAAATATTTACAATTCCAATACTTGAGCCGAATAAAAAACATCGAATTTTTAAACGCTTTTATAAATAACAGCCAAGCAAAAGGTGTTTCTTCGATTTAAAAGTTTTTATAATATTTTATAATATAAACCATTTATTATTTATGATTATCATTTATGTGACTGGAAAAGAAACAAAACTTTCGGCTCCTGTATTTATTTTTAAGGCTAGCACAACAGCTAATAATTTTAATGCATTCACATATTTTAAAGTACCCTGTTGTACTGTTAAAGGTACAATTCACGAACATTTATAAGCGCTTTTACTTAATCTTTAATAATATTAAGTGCACGTCCTTAATATTTGTATAACATTGCTAGAAATATTATTTTGGAGCTTAAACATATTAAGCATGTTATTGTATGAATAACAATATTTAACGAACATCACAGGACAAATGAAAAATAACAAAGATTCTACTCTTTTTTTTGAGCTTGTCCTGTTTTATTGATCACTGTCGAGGTGCTCTGCATGTAACAATCATTTTGAAGACAAAATCCGTCGTTTAATTATCAGAAAATGTAATTCTGATAAAAAAGAAAACAGTAAAATTGTGTTTAAAAGTATTTTTTTAAATTTTGTTGAGTTAAAATAAGCCGCGCCAAGGAAAATGATGTCTTTGAGAAGTTGACATTAATTCTTGATTTGGCAAAATGTCATAAAAGGCAGACGACATTTTTGTAAATATGCATTTAGCTGTATACATCATTAAATATTGTGAATATATCTAACAATATAACCCAATTGCAATTAAAAAAATATTTTGTCTTCTTTCCAATTAGTTTATCAGCATCTTAAAACGTGAAAATATCGCTGATATAAAACAGTAATTAAAGCCCCAGCCCTAAACTTAAGTAAGAATATACTATTGAAAAATCATATTGGTCCATATAGACTCCAATATATAAACTCTCTAACAGAACACAAACGGTCCGATCGAATTCTTTCTTATAGACGGGATTTCTAATGATAATGTTAAATTATCGTTAACGAACTTTTAAGAAGCTGAATAAAGTGGAGGTATATTTTAGCACAGATTTTTGACGAAGAGACCACTTCATGGGCGATCTTGATTTCTGTGACGTTTCGGAAATCCTACTTTCGCTTTTAGTCGTGCGGACCAACTTTATTCTAGTAAATTAAAATTTTATTAGCCCGAATTAATGCTGCAAATTTGTGCCTATAGTTCCAAATACATGTAATATTTCATATAAGAGCGGGTTAAATTGAAGTAATGCTACTTTAAAGATACCGGAAGAATATATACGTAAAAGTTTTCGACGTGGCGTTTAAATATGTAAAAAGGTCATGATTTAACCAATGAAATTGCGGCGGAAATGTATAGTTGAATCTATACAGAAAAGAATTTTTGATAATAAATGATTACCTGTCCGTGATGGTCGACAACTGGTAAATGTCGTAGCCCCATACTTCGGAACAAGTTGAAAACTTGAGGAACCGGAGTATCCGGAAATACAGTGTATGGTGTAGGATTCATGTATTCTCGTATGTCCTGGAAGTAATATGAAACGTTCACTTTTACCATTTGTATTTAGTTTAGCAAATTGGTAGTGTTGTATTTGATTTTGCGAGAATTTCACATTATTTTGTAACACAATATCATGCTATGTGATGTTCCCTGTAATTTTCGTTGGCACTCGACAATTTACAAACTTCAAACTTAATGAAAAACAAATTTAATCGTTTTATAATAAACTTATTACAAAGCATAGCTAACATATCGTTTCAATGATTTAATCAGGTTGAAGCAATCTGAGTTATCTGAGAATGTTAAAACTGTATGTCATTTAAACCACAAATGCGATGTAAGATTTCAAACCGCGCACTTACAATGATATTTTGGGAGTCAGTCAGAGAATTGTTGGTAATGTCGAGAATATCCGGGTACCTGGGATACTCTTCTGTCAGCTTATTATAGCTCAGTACTGGTTGTGATTCCACCTGCAAAGTAATATTCACTTTACACTACACGTCAGCGACATTTTACATATTTTGAAATATACATTAAAATCTCTCAAAAATTTTAGCAATTTTATGATAGTTTCATTTTTTCTTCTGCTGATTATGATGATGATGCTGCTGCTGTTAGTATTAGTATTCACGAAGGATTGTCAAATTAAACTGCTACCGCTGTTGAAAATGACGATAATAACAGTGCATGAAAGATTTTCCAGCTCAAATGGTCTTACTACTAAAACAAGACCAATTCGCACATGATGTTGACCCAATTGTGGTCTTACTAGCTAGTTTTTATAACCTGAAGTTGTAGGACTTTTCACAGAATGTTTTTTTTTTCATACATGAGCTTGATTAAGGCCTCAGATGCAATGTAAGTAATTTAAGTTTTCGAAAAAAAAACTGGAAAGACATGTTTCTCGATCTACTCTAAAAATACAAACAAAAGTACTATCTGGATCATCTACTAGTACTTAATGATACGGTTTACATATGAAATGATATACCACGCAATGAAACATACAGCATACAGAGTTAAAATTATATTTACAAGACAAAAAGTTTTTTTCTAAGAATTGCTACAACAAATATTTAGGAAATATATCATATATGTTTACAATTATAAACTCTTTCTACAACTTATAAATCTATGGTATTGAAAGCCTCAATATTGGTTACAGAAGTAATGTGATTTAACTGTGTTCTTCTCTAGTACAACTTCATCAATGTCAGGTTATGCAAAACAAACATTATTTCCTTAAACGGCAAAAACTCAATCATGAATTATTTCTCTTTTAAATAATTTACACGCTACAAGTTTCAAAATACGCCATCATGCAATAATCATACATTTTTCTTGTCATTTTTTCTTGTTCTTCTTTTAGTTGTGACGACCACATACACATGAAAGATTCTGCTGGTGCAACTCGGAAAACAAGTCCGCACATCTGGATTGCTTTAACTACTGGCTTGTTTCTTACATTTGGACGTTTTAAGAGGTATGCCTTTTACCAAATTTGGCCGGGTACTGAGCCATACTTTAGATAGAATTAATTGATTTTATATCACCTCCAACGACACCTCCAACGAGTTTTATCTAAAGGTCTCTTTCAATGGACATACACTAGGCATTATGTCACTTTATAATTCAAATCTAATAAGGTTGTATTGAAAGCAAATCCTAACCCAACCTTAAAAGTACATATATGTACATATATGTTTAAGCAGACGGAATATCTATCTTTTTCTTTTTAAGACACCTCTTTATTCTTTAAACAAACATTTATTTTATAGTATTGAAGTATTTTGAACATTTTTTTCGGATTCTTTTTTTAAAGTTCACCTTGCTGTATTTTCAATTGAGAAATATTTTAGATTCTCCATGTGAGGTCTTGAAGACGACCAGCATAGGCCAAGAACGTATAGTAAACAAAGCATGATGACAGACATGGGACAAGAGCCAGTCGGAAACGACTGCACGCTCGACTATTCGAAAAGTCAGAATTATTAAGCACATTGTAACTGGGCTTCATTTAAACTGGGGAGTGATTCAGGAGTTTATGACTCCCCCAACAAACACACATGAACAAAAGTTTCTTAATCCAAGTTAGGAAATCAATAAATTACACTTAATTTATTCTTGTAGATTTTTTTTAGGGTTTACACAACCCAGCCCATAAACCCCTGATCCCACACCCATCAACCCACTATCTTTGCCCACCTATAGTGGTGTGGCGTGGTGAAGTACAGTATGGTATGCTGGTTGCTGTTGTTGGTGGTGGTGTTGCTGTTGTTGGTGGTGGTGTTGTTGCTGTTGTTGTTGGTGTTGTTGTTGGTGGTGGTGTTGTTGGTGTTGGTATTGTTGGTGTTGTTGGTGGTGGTGGTGGTAGTGTTGTTGCTGGTGGTGGTGGTGGTGGTGTTGGTTGTTGGTGTTGCTGTTGTTGGTGGTGGTGTTGATGTTGTTGTTGGTGGTGGTGTTGATGTTGTTGATGTTGTTGTTGGTGGGGGTGTTGCTGGTGGTGGTGGTGTTGTTGTTGGTGCTGGTGTTGATGTTGTTGGTGGTGTTGTTGTTGGTGTTGTTGTTGTTGGTAGTGGTGTTGTTGTTGGTGGTGGTGGTGTTGGTGGTGGTGATGATGTTGCTGTTGGTGGTGGTGGTGTTGTTGTTGGTGGTGTTGGTGTTGTTGTTGGTGGTGGTGTTGTTGTTTTTGGTGTTGTTGGTGGTGGTGATGGTGTTGTTGTTGTTAGTGGTGGTGTTGTTGTTGGTGGTGGTGGTGGTGTTGTTGTTTGTGTTTGTGTTGTTGTTGGTGGTGGTGTTGGTGTTGTTGTTGGTGGTGTTGTTGTTGTTAATGGTGGTGCTGTAGTTGTTGTTGGTGGTCGTGTTGGTGTTGTTAATGGTGGTGTTGTTGTTGGTGGTGGTTGTGTTGTTGTTGTTAGTGGTGGTGGTGTTGGCGGTGTTGTTGTTGTTGTTGGTGGTGGTGGTGTTGTTGTTTGTGTTGGTGTTGTTGTAGTTGTTGTTGGTGGTGGTGTTGGTATATGGAGGTGGTGGTGGGGGTACAGTACAGTACAGTGTTATGGTATGGTATGGTATGGTATGGTATGGTATGGTATGGTATGGTATAGTCTATGCACCCACCCACCCACCCCACAATTACTCAACACTTTCAACCAAAGTATGTTAAGGACATCTGTTTTAAACCTTTTATATAGCATTTCATATGAAAAACACTAACATTGAAACTTTAACAATTATTTATAAGTCTTAATTCTAATTCCAAGTGAAAAGGGGCAAAAATCAAATATAAAAAAGCAAGGATGAGTTATGGGCCTTTGAAAATAAACCTGATGTAAGATAAAATAAAGGTATACAAAGTTTTAAACCTTAATTTTTAAGTCTAAAAAGGGCAGTAATTTGAAAAAAAATCAAAGAGTTATGGTTCTTGGCATACATAGTCAGGGTCATGATGGTGAATAAGTTTCAAAGCTATAGTACAAGAAGTATGAAAGTAACTAGCTTGCACGCAAACTTTAACCTGAAATTCTAAGTCGAAAAAGGGCCATAATTTGATTAAAAATGAAAGAAAGAGTTATGGTTCTTGGCATACATAGTCAGGGTCATGATGGTAAACAAGTGTCTTAAGTCTCAAAGCTATAGTACAAGAAGTATGAAAGTAACTAGCTTGCACGCAAACTTTAACCTGAAATTCTAAGTTGAAAAAGGGCCATAATTTGATTAAAAATGAAAGAAAGAGTTATGGTTCTTGGTATAAATAGTCAGGGTCATAATGGTAAACAAGTGTCTTAAGTTTCAAAGCTATATTACAAGAAGTATGAAAGTAACTAGCTTGCACGCAAACTTTAACCTGAAATTCTAAGTCGAAAAAGGGCCATAATTTGAACAAAATGGAAGTAAGAGTTTTGGTTCTTGGCATACAATCTTGAAATATGATGACGAACAAGTGTTGAAAGTTTCAAAGCTGTAGTATAAGTAGTATGGAAGTTATGGGTTTGCACAGTAGCTTGCACGCAAACTTTAACCTGAAATTCTAAGTCGAAAAAGGGGCATAATTTGATAAAAATGAAAGTCAGAGTTATGGTTCTTGGTATACACACTCGGGACATGTTGATGAACAAGTGTGCCAAGTTTAAAAGCTGTAGTATAAGTAGTATTGAAGTTATGAGTTTGTACAGTAGCTTGCACGCAAACTTTAACCTGAAATTCTAAGTCAAAAAGGGCCATAATTTGATCAAAAGGAAAGTTAGAGTTATGGTTCTTGGCATACACACTCGGGACATGATGACGAACAAGTGTGCCAAGTTTAAAAGCTGTAGCTATAGTAGTTTTTAAGATAAAGGTAGGTTGCACGTAAACTTTAACCAAAGCGGGACGCCGACGGCGACGCCGACGCCCAAGTGAGTACAATAGCTCGACATATTCTTCGAATAGTCGAGCTAAAAACCGTAAAACGAGTTCATGTACATGTTATGCACAATGTCACAATGTTAATAACAAACATCATCGAGTTAAATGTATAGGCAACATTTTTCGATGAGAATAAAATAACTGTAATGTGTGTTACTTAATATATTATGACATTGTGGACTCAGGTTCTTGTCCATTCTGTAAATTATGGCAAGTTATGTTCACGTATAATAAATATCAGGAAACGCACATCGTGAGTAACGACCGGGATCATGATGTTTATATGTAGAAATGATCAATGTTGTGACGACCATTCCATATACCAAAATTTACAAGCACTGATTATTAATTAAGAGCACATTTAATACAATTCAAAAGAAGTAAAACGTGTTTTGGATTTTATTTGTCTTATACCGGGGTAAGCCTTTAAAAAAAACAACTTCGGTTACACTTAAAATAATTGAAATCCGTTTCAGGTGTGTCTGCAAGTGTTCGTGATTAATCAATGAGTTAAACTTCAAAAACAATATTAAAATGTTCTAACTTATATATGTTACAACGATGATGACCTTAAATCTCCATCTTTGTTCTTAGTTCTGTTAATTATTTCATTTAATGTATTAAACAATGTAAATTATAAGGTATTACACGACTTCCTAGTAGATTTCATGTGTCTTCTGGGTTGGGCTTTCTTTCATTTCACTTTTGAGCAGAGTTTCACAGAACAGTACATAATAAAAGGAAAACTATAAACAAGGATCTTCTAAATGATTAAGAACATAAAACAGGAGTATAAGAACTGGCCTTGTCTCAGATCTTAGCAAGAATTTATTTTTCTTTGTTGACCTCATCCCAATGCTTTATTCCTGAATTTAAATAACAGAATATATCATATATTTTATTAAGATGTTGTACAATACAGTTTACAACATGCAACATAATATCACATATATAGCACAGAATTGGAATGACATATCTGTTTTTACAAAACACTGTTATCAACAAAATTAACAGGTTATTGACAACTGTTGTTTGGTTTCTATCAAAATGTACGTAAGACATGAATCGGGGCACAAAATATAGATGTTAGAACAGATGCAAGACTATTAGATCACTGTTTATTACAAAGGTTCTGCCTAATTTATAACTACTGTATCGTCTTCGCCAAGCTATTCAAACAAAAAAAAATATAGTTTTACAAGTTCATATTTTTTATAAGACGTTATACGACCAATACATTTATAAAAATATTTTCTTCTTATTAATTATTACATGCACTTACTACACAAATGACACGAAACTCGTCTTCTAAATCTTTTTCAGTACTGAATAAACACTACTTTTTACGCGAGAGTATAATTTTGGCAGAAAGACTAGTTTGCATTCTAACTGAATTGACAGACAAACCTACAGAAATAAAAACCCACTTAAATTCTTGCTGATATGTCTAAATAGTTTTGTATCGTTATTCACGCTAGTGCTACACGCATTTATACGTACATAGATATAACGCGAGAGTCAAGCATTCTTACGGAAGACTATACTGACCCCCCTTAAATCTTTTATAAGGGTAAAATTGTAAGGAATATACATAATATCACTATATATTTGTATATTTTTCTTAAACTTATACATATATTTTATATTTATCTTCTAGTTTTTATTGCTGTAATAAAAGTTATCTGACCAGAAGTCATGTGTTTATTTTAAAAGAAATACAATTTCCTTCTTAAAAATCGAAATTATATTCTGCGAAATATATATGTCATTGTAACAAACAGCTTGCTATATCATAAATATAATATAACTAAAATTGGAACACGACTTATATGATAACTATAATATATAATTTGAGAGAAATAGAAAATTACATATTTCTCCTCATGTACCAACTTACTACGGTGTTCCTAAGGTGCCATCGTTGTTTCGCCATTTTGACCTCTTGAGCGACACCACGAAGACGCGAAAACACGATGCAAAATCGCGAAACAACGATGCGAGATCGCAAAACGATGATGCAAAAAATATCGCGCAAAAAAAAACAAATATCGTGCGGATGCAAAAATTAATATCGCGCTTTAGCGTCGTACTTTCACGACCTCGCATCGTTGTTTCGCGTTCTCGAATCTTGTTTTCGAGTTTTCGTGGTCTCGACCTCGGGATAGCGAGACCACGCAAACGCGAAAACATGATGCGAAATCGCGAAAGTACGATACGAGGTGTTATGTTATTTCGCGCCCTCGCATCGTGCATTCGCAATCTCGTATCGTTGTTTTGCGATCTCTCATCGTGTTTCCGCGGTTTTGTGATCTCGCCTTCTAATCAGCTAACACAAACATGACAAATAGAATAAAGTTAGGGATATACACTAGAAATAAACAAAAGCTGTGCATTCAAAATAGCTAAGAAATGTAAAAATCTTTCTTCAAACAAACATATTGAAAATTTCTGTATAACCATTATCCAAACCATCAAATGTAAGAAAAATATATTGTTCTTTTGAAGGAATGCAAATTAACAGGTTAGACACAAGTCAGTTAGTCAACAGGCAAGGGTAAAAATCATCAATTTGAAATTTAAGGCAGAAGCAAACTGTCATGTTGGCATGGCCTGTGTGTCTAAATGAACTCGATCAGAAGACCATGCCTTATAGTGCCTTAAGAGTAATAAATCAAAGAGAATCCCAAGAGTTCATATTGATCAAACATGGAAAAGCAATAAGTTTTCGGTTCGCTGACCTTCAGGAGAGCGAGACCACAAAATTACGATGTAAGATCGCGAAACAACGGAGCGATATCGCGCCCTCGCGTCTGATTTAGGCGATCTCTCGTCGTGCTTTCACGTTTTCATGGTCTCGCTGTCCTCAGAAAACACGATGGCGAGAACACAAAAACAACTATGCGAGGTCGCGAAAGTAGAATGCGAGTACCTACCAGCATCGTACTTTCGTTACCTCTTATCGTGTTTTTTTGCGATCTCGCATCGTGGTTTCGCGGTCTCGAATCGTGTTGTCGCGTTTTTATGGTCCCGCCCAAGAGGTCGACAGGGCGAAACAATTATGGCCCCAACGGAACACCCTAACTTTTTATGGCTGATGATAGCATACAATTATATATTATTACTATATAAGTTTAACAATTTTGATATGCTGTAAATTAGACAGAATAATTTTATTGATTTTGGCCGGTTATTTAATACAAGCATATATATATATATCAAAAGAAGATGTATTTAAACACGGTTATAATAATGTTATTAAAAACTCAAAACAAACTATTTCGGTAAATGTAATAGTACCTACTAACATATTTGATAATAGAGATAATTTTATTATTGTACATTTTAGATGGTGATCACACGTGAACATGTTAAGGATTTTACCGCTTGTTTGCATATTCCAGAGCTTGGAACGATGTTAAAGATTTTAATGAACGCAATCTTTGCTTAACAGGAAACATCTTGCAAGTTTCATCGCTGGACTCCAAATTTAATTCAAACTTACGAATCCGTTTTAAATCATTACTGCAATATTTAAAGATTTAACGCCTTAGAACATCAGCGTTAGAACAGTTTGTCATCATATTAAAACCAGGTTCACTTTAAAATTACATGTATATAAATGTATAAAAGTTATGGTATTCAATAGTTTGCTCTTTGATATTGTACGAGGGTAAAATTGCCTATTTCGTCTTGTCCATTCATATAAAAAAGATATTGCAAAGCAAATAAACTGTTGAAGAGGTCTATGCCATCAATATCATATACGTACAGGTAACGACTAGTTATAATTGCGATAAAATTTGCCATCATAACAAGTTAGCGGAAAGGCGAAAACTACATTTAATTGGCGCATCGGATAACCTCTCTGTCTATCACTATGGTAAAAAATGAGCCAATAGTCGCGCAGTCGATTCTAAATGACAACAGAGCGTCACCTGACAAATTGAATGTAAAGGCGTATATAAAATACGGATAAAAGTTTGATTTCACACAGAGCAAATAAAATCTAGTAATCAAAAACGATTACAAACAATAGACAATGGCATCAACAGTAATCAAAAAAGGACTTGATTTAATATTTGTTATTTTCGTGATTTTGTTATGTTTTTCTCCAACAAAAGCCAACTGGTATGGAAAAAGAGGTAAAATTATTATATTCTTTATATGTATTTTTACAAATTATTATTTTAATGAATAAGTGGTAAAAGGTAAAAATGGTATAGATGTAAAGAAACATGGGTTATATTTTAACTTATTAAATATTAATTAATTGTTTTATTCAAAATAAATTTGATATTTAAAAGTACGAATTTATAACTAGAATCAAATAAAAACCATTGTTTCTACATGCGTCGTAATGCTTAAATGTTTCAAACCCATACAAAATGTTCCAGCTGGCACTAATTATACTAAAAATCACTATACTGTGGTATCATTACAGTAAATCGAAAGATAAGTATAAAGAACAACGCAGAAGGTGTATGGATAGCATTAAGATTTTACGTTTAACGTGTAAAGAGAATAGTGGATCCTGTAGCATTTAATTTTTAAATTACAGTGCTGCATGACAACTTCTTGAACAATTTGTGACGCAGAAAAAGATATATCCAAAGTCTTAATAAAGAGATAACATAAAAAACTTAAAACTTATTTCAACACCTTAAGATAAATAACTGAAGGTAGAATAAATAAGTTTCATAAATAAGCAAAGAAAGTGATTATCGCATAATAGATAACATCTCAGGACTTACTGTGCATTTCTTGGTAACCAATCAATACGAGTCAACATATCTAATTTGAATGAGTACATGTAGCCTTTTCGCTCATGATGCAATTATTTTCGAAATTTGCCTGAATAAGAAAATATTTAATTTGATCATTTTATATAAATTCAAATAGTCAAAATCGTGGCAGCCATGTCTAAACAATAAATAATTATTGCAAGACATTACTTTTTCCAGTACTACTTATGAACATTTTAATATAACGTTCTGAAATAATTCCCATTAGTAGTTAGAGAAAGATTTTCTTTAGTTAGTCAATTTTAATGTCAATTCTCAGAAACAAATGCAGGTCAATCATCAGTTTTGATTAGTTATTCAACAGAATAGGGGCAGTAAAACTACTCTTAGTGAAACTGATGCCAAACAGTTTTTCTTGTTCTCATTTTAATTCATTTCTTTATAGTTCATTTTAAAGTCTAGACCGAAATATATTTGAATGAATAATATCGAATTAAATGTATGTACCATAGTTTTGATAAATTACCTTATCATATTTTTGGAAAGATAATTTAAATACTACAGAAATGTTGCAAAAAATGCAAAAAGTATGTTCTAACTTTCTTGATTAGTTACGTAGTTATTCGGTGATATTTTGAAGTCAATGTCTTTTATTTTCAAAGTTACAGAAAAAATTTCAGATGATTCGAGATGTTTGTGATTAAGTTGAATTCACCAAGTTGACAGAAAACAGTAGGAACTTGTACAATGTGTAACGCATAATGATCAAAAACTCATAGTTGTGAACAATTGCGAAAGGGGCTTTAATCTTATAAAATATGTGTCTATAACAGTGAATAGTAAAAGGTTGGACGCCGTAACATTTCAAAGAATGGTAAAGAAGCAGGGCTGTTTTTGATATTTTTAGATATGGTAAAAAATGAAATATGCATTATAAGGATGCCACACCCAGAAAACACACGCAACCAAAAAGAGAGGAAAAGAGAGCATGTGTTTATAATTAGATCAATTTCAAATAAGAGACCACAAGCAATATACGACAAAAAAGAACCTTTTGCGTCACCGCCTTGAAACGTTAAGTGGAAAAACCACCTGTCACCGGCGCTTTAAACCAAGTTCAATGGTGCACCAGCCCCAACAGGTTCTAATATAAACAAACAAGTACAAGTTGTCTTGATGAAATAACTCTAAACCACACGTCACCCTAACTACCAGTATTTTCTCTAGTAATGCAATAATTTCTCATTACACTATCTACCAAGACCTGCCACGTTGCTTCCAGTTTGTTTGTATTTTTTACTTTGGTACTCCTGCTTCAATTAAAACAATGAGTTATAGACTCATGATGTTATAGGTTGTCGATGGAAAATTGTTCTGAATAAGCTTCATACAAAAATGAAACACACAACGTGCGCAATAAAAATTTAAATAAAATGGCAATAAATGTATATTACAAGTATATATTTTATTATCACATACCTTCCGGTGTGGGAGTGTAATAACACCCGTTATATATTTCCGATATATAACTAGTTATATATCGTAGCCGCATCACTTTTCATCCGCGTTATCAGCGATCAAAACAAATTTATGAAAAATGACTTACTTTTGCCATCTGAACACTTCAGGCAAGCAATCAATTTCTACAAGGATCTTACATCCCTTACATTGATAATATCCACGGAAAACATAATTTTCTGGCATCTTGTTTACTCCGTAAGAAAGCAATACGCCGAAAGTCTATGCTGAAATTCAACAACAGCAACAAAGCCATTTTCATTTCGTTTAAATCCAAACCAAAGTGACCCAGACGGTGACATCGTTTTCAGAACATTGTCGGTGTGATCTTACAACATCCCCGAAACAAAATAAAAACACTAGAAACACATTTTCAATCCAAATTTCCAGTTTATATCCAGCAAATTTCAATGTTGTCATATGCCGCTATGAAAGTTTACACAAATGACGTCATACACTAGATCGATTTATTTAATTAAACACAACTTCAGAAGCCTATAACTGGTAGATTCTTTTATCATGACTCTAGCGCAGTTAATTTTATTTATTTATTTTTACTTATTTTGGCAAATAGGAAAACGGTAGGATAAATACTTTTGGGACTAGCTTATGTATCACCCGATACGACCGAATTACACACGTTTTAAGTTCGCTCTACTAGGCGATAGAAAGGGACAATTCATGGATTTTTGTTGTTTTTTCAGGGTATGTGATAAATAGAATACATCATTCGTGATCAATTTATACTGAAATTATTAAACTCGTCATCTAAATCGATATAAAACTCGGCAAAAGCCTCGTTTAATATCGATTTAGACGACTCGTTTAATAATTTCAGTATAAAATGATCACTCATGTTGTATCCTCTATATATATATATATCAATTAGTAATAGAGGTTGCGAAGATGCTTTGAGAATAAACCTCCACGAAAATACTATTCTAAATAGTCGTGAAGCAATATAAAATATAGTTACAGTTTCTTGAAAGAAGCGTTAAGAACAGTTTTCTTTAACTTTAAAGTTGTAAATAAAGAGAATAGTTAATCCGAAAACAGTAATTTGACTGACGTTTTCTTGACGTCATCTTATTAGGTCGTCTCATATTTTAAATGAAATTTCAAGTAATTTTTACATGAAACGCAATATGTGTTTTGCATTTTTCGTCCCCTGACGTTTGTTTGCAACAACAGTTATAGGTTTTTAGGATTCGTTTAAACAAAATACATTAAACGTTTTAGTTTATTTTCACTAAGCCGTTTGCTTGATAAAGCCTTTTGGGAAGTTGTAACAACCTTAATTTCTCCCCTGATAAATACAAATAAATATTAAACTAAGAACATTACGCGAGGTTATAATGGGACATGTACTTTCTAACACAAAAGAAGGTCAGCGAAACTTTAAATTCTCTCCATCGAGTCATGCTAAACATCTTTCCAAGTTATTTCCAAATTTTAGTGGCGTCCAAGAACTACGGAGCGGAAACGATATCGGGGCCTGTGACTGAAAGCCCAAGTGTGACAGTGACCGAAAAGGAAGTCGGTGTACTGGACGTTCTGCCCACCGGGTCATCATGCAGAACATTTCTTTTAAAAAAAAATCAATCAATTCAAGAGTTAAGCAGGCGCTATTTTGGCATTTGTGAATTTGGAAACCCAAGAAGTGACCTTAACCTTGAGGAAAGTGGGCGTATCTGCATGCTCTGCGCATCGTTTCATAATGCCGAACATTTCCACCAAATTATTTTAAAATTGTTCAAGGGGTTCAAGAGTTCGAAAATATTCTATAACAGAAAGACTGACAGACGGACGATGCGATAACAATAACACCATATCACCATCGCTGGCAATTAGGTATCAACAAAAGCGTTTCTATATTAGTTTTATGTCGGCTTCAAAGAAAACTGTGTATGTAAAATTCAATGCATATACTTGTTTAATACAGAATATATGTATAAACGTTCTGTTAAAATGTAGTCCTATTTGTTGAAATGTTTTATCTATACACCGTAACTTTTTTCACTATCAGCCATTTGGAAAACAAATATTTGGGTAAAAAATATTCAGTCCAATTCGCCTTTGTCTATGTGTAAGACATTCACTATGGTGATCAACATGCGTACTAAGCCAAAAGTGACCAGTCTCAGTGATAATCTGTCAGTCGTAAAGTAGGCCGCACAATAACCAGATCAAAGTGCTCTCTTAGGAAAAGTTAAAATATCATTATATTATTTATTTCTAATATTTATTATACATGATACGTTTATACATTTACCTTGATATACTGACGATTTTAAGCTAAGCAACGAAATCAATACTGAAATCAAAAACTGACACACTCTTGAAATAATTGTACAATGTTCATTTTGAATGAACTATTAAACTACGCTTCAAAATGTAAAAATAAATCGTCAATTGAAAATAAGATATAACACGAAATTTTGTTCTTATTTTAATGAAAAGAGGTATGTTTTGAAACTTTCAGCAACGCAACCCACTTCAAAAAGTAGAAAAACAGGGAAAAAACTGTTTACCGTTTTCCCTTTTGTCAGGTAAATCATTTATGAATTATTTAACGAGATGTTAGTTGTTATTACAGAATTAGGTTAAGTTTCATTTACATGCAAATAACCAATTAAATGTTACTTTACGTTTTATTCTTTATTCTATGCTTTGATCAGTGTCATTATCATTAATCTCATTTTAAAGTTGATGCGCTCGACACTTAAGATCGTTAATAGTTCACCTTAAATGTATTTATTTTTAAAATATAACCAACAAAAAAGTTCTGCACGCAAGTGTTCATTTGCGTTAATTTGTATAATATAGCGAATTACTGGTTAAAAACTTACAATTATATCAAGATTAATTGTTTACGGAGTTAAAAACAAAAACGAAATGAAAATTGGTTGATAAATAACCGAGAAATATCAGTTTGAGTATGATAGGGGTCAACAGTCAAAAGTTGCAAAATTTGATGTATCAAGGTAGGGGTGTGAAATCTATGCAATCATTGGTGTCTGTTCTATGTAATTATGAGCACACTCTGTGGTGCTAGCATCAGGAAGTAACCAATATTCAAATCCAAGCCAGAATAACACTCACACTTAAGTTTTCATTTATTTGGTATCACATTGTCACACTAATTGACGTAAAGGTAAGCCAAAACAGTTTAGTGAATATTCGAACAGTTTCCATTCTGTATTATTTAATCAAAGCACCTTTTTATGTTCCAATTAATAAGTGCATAAATACAATCAACCAATGCAATCAACACCCAATCTTATTTTAGAAAAACACAACTGCATTGTTTGTAATTCAAATAAATTTATTTCTCACAGTCACCAAGGTAGGATTTTATTGTTGATTTGACCATCTTGGCAAATGTCGGACCACATTGGCCATGGCTTTCTAAAGAAGAAAGAGCACGTGTAGTTGATCAGCTGGTTGATCTACTCTGTATTCTTGTTCACGAATGGAACCTTATTCCACAATTGAAAAATCGTCGGCTAGCGAATTCCAAGAGACGTTGCATGGGCGAATGCTGGATTCATCGTGGTGGATTTACTCACCATCAGTTTAGCGATTTTTGCAACTTTTGTGTAGAAACCCCCGGTGACTATAATGTAGCTATGACATTTTATTTCCGATTTTTTACATTGTTAACTTTGAATCGCTGTTTTATTTGATATTTATCATTTTGTTGGTTTTGATGAAATTAAAAAGACAGTTTATTAAACGTCCAAGTGTGCAGAACTTTTTTGGCCGAGTATATTTCGATTTCTTTCATAAGGGTGGTTTTTATACAACAACAATACAAGAACTAGTATAGCTTTTGATAGTGTTCAATTACCCCAAAAGTAAAGGGCTAAAGCCTGTCTCACACAGAACACGGTTGGGCACACGGTTCCAATACGGTATACTCGGTTATACACGGGTTGACTGGTACGAGTATTCAGCTCCAACCGTGCCTGGGGACGAGTTTAGACTCGAATTTAGCACGAGTATGTACGAACAAAGCATGGATATACTCGGTCAGGCAAGGTTTGTCACGGTTTGAACACGATTTGCAAACGATTTTCATACGATTGTTGTACAGTTCCAAGTACGGTATAGTACGGTCTGTTACGGCCTAGTACGATTAAACACGACCTATACTCGATTAACTGGGCATTTACAGGGTTTACAAACGGTCCCACCGACTTTTGTTCGATACGATTTATATACGATATTGACACGGTTGAGCTCACTCGTGGAGTGAACTTCATGTGCGATTGTATATACGGTCTCGTACGGTCTCACACGGTCTCTCACGGTCTTGTACGATCGCTTATACGATCATACACGGACATGGCACCCGTGTCAGTTTTTTAAAAGTTAAAAAAATCATACACGGCTTTCACGGATACACTCGAATGGCCAGAGTGTAACTCGGATAAGGACACGGTTGGTTCGGTTGTATGTACGGTTTACACGGGTGACCAACCGTATAAGCCGTGTGTTCTGTGTGAGACAGGCTGAAGCCATTCTTATATCTTGGTACAATACGATGCTGATCATAGAATGGTGTTTGTGCGAAAACTCGTTTGCCAAACATCGTTTGGGATAAATCAGAATTTCTATTAATTAGTTGAGTTGCGCTCATTTTAATAGCAGCATGCGAATGCATATTAGAATCAAGGAACGGGCACACTCAAACCGAGCATGCAATCCTTTTATATTTGTCGTGTTCAACTAGCCTTGAGGCATTATCAAAATTCAAGTATTGCATTAATATCATTTTGCAAAATTATTTTCACACTAAAAATGACAGAACGTAACAGAAAAACATTAAACTTATTGGCATCATGTTTCAATTGTATTGATGCTGCTCTATGAATCGGTTATATTTTAGGGGAAATGTCATATCGCTTATAGTGTTAAATTTTGAATAGGATAAGCAATCAAAACGTTTTAATCCCAAGTTGTCTTCTTCATATTACCACTGATCGTAACAAGGCTAATTGTTTTGTCAGTATTTGTCCATATATAACTGATTTTAGAAGTCGCCCTACATCTGTAGCCAATCGGAAGCTAAGAAAATTCCAATTTTTCAGTGATTTATTACAACATATCATTTTTCTATTTTACAATGAAGAAAATAGATCGGTCGTTTTTCAAATGCGTATGCCCATGGCTACAAATATAGGGCGACTTCTAAGTCGGATAGAGTCTTTTCAATTTTCTTTCTATTTTCTACACAAAGATATCTAGAAAGTCACGTAATATAATAGTCGTAAAAAATAAAAGACACATACTGGTATATAAGAATTTGTGTACTTTTGTGATTTTCTTTTGCAATTTTCTCAGTGGAATCAAGCAAATTTGCTATTATAAAGGAATGTGTGTATCACTTGACCTTTTTTCTTACCAATAGCGTATTTAAGTGTTCTATTTGTGACGTTAACTATATATAGGTTGTCTAAATTGCTGCTCTTTCCTAATTTTTGAGAAAGGTCTTTCCTTATTGAAAAATCTTTGAACATCGCTCATTTATTCTGAACATGTCAAATGTTTACCATGCAAGATGATTTGATTCACCAGAAAATATTTTTTCTCTATAAAGAACAATCGAAAACATTCAGGTTTCTCAATCATGCTGTCTTAATTTTAATCAGATTTTACAATAGAGCACAATAAATTTGACATCATTGTTTATTTTATTTTGAACTTCAGCGAAAAGGCAATAAAATGTGTTCATTAGCAGAAAATCTAATTTGTATCATTTAAATACAGGTCGCGAGTGGGCTTTTGAATGAATTTGTCTTGTACAATCGCAGTTATATTCTACAGTAGCAATTTTTCAGCAATACCAATAGTTTTCTAATTCTGAACCGGAGATTCGTGAAAGAATTATTGATTAAGATTAATTATTCAGCCTTAATACTTGTATCACTATTCTAGCTGTTTGAGAGGTATTCAACGATTAGACAAGTTCGTAGGCTTAATCGGTTAATACTTGACCTTAATATTGTGAAATATGCATTAACAAACATGGTCATGGTCAGGGTTAATGTGTTGCCTTGGTGAATAAATTCCCACCCACCAACTTTCTCGCCCCCGACAATATTGCATTCGAAAGCATACAACAAAAACTTAAGTTTTTATATTTTTCTATACTTTAAAGAGAATTGTGGCTATTTCTGATTTTTTTCTTTTATGAAGTGCTGTGGAAGAGTGCAGCGTTGAAAAATTTCGAGTTATGAAAGAGAAGACCCGGTATAATCTTGATTTAAGCTTCTTGAAGACATGGCCTGGGTTTAATGGACTAAATACATTCTTTCCTGTGGCTTCACAAACTCTTCCGCAATACCTAATCATATTTTATTTGAAGGCTTTGAGACATGATGTTAAGAGCGCGGATATTTTAGTAATTGTAAGTTCTAAATCTTCATTTATGTGGCTTTTCTGAGTAATGTACATATACTGAAAAAAGAAGAAACTTTCATAAAAAGAAGGAAACTCCTAGTTGCATTTACTGGTTTCAATAATGTTTGATAACAGTTAATGCTAAAACCAAGACTAATACCAAGGTGGTTTTTTTGGAAGTTTTCGAATTAGTATTTATCGTTTACAAAAACAAAATTGGTCAAACCTTAATTTGTCTTTGGCAAATAAACAAATAGATTTTTAAACTTTCATTACTGAAATTATTTTCGTAAACGGAAATTTAAATAATTGTGTATATTCTTTCTGTTCTGCCTTTGTGCTGCTTATCCTTTTATACACTCCATAAAATTCTTAATTGTCAGTCAATACATCTACTTCTGATTCTTCTGTAAACAATCGCATGACATCATCATTTTAGGAAATAACTGACCTGTGGAAAAAATAACCACATCTTCTGGCTTTGTTTAATGTCTTGAAACGTTAATTACAACTACTAAACTTAGTTAAGAAAATACAGCATATCATCGTTAAACCAGATTTTTAATGTAAAACCAACAGTTTTGTTTTCAGACATGACATCGAGAAAAGAACACAGAAGGTTAACAGCCGTTTAAATATTGAAATACCGCACCGACTCTTCTTGTTCAACGATCGATCTTCTATATATCAAATACAGAAACGAAAACGGATATATGGCAATTATCTTTGTATTTAAAACATTATTTCTGATCATAGACCGATAATATTTCAAATAAAAAATAAACTTCTTAATTAGTTTGTGATACGTTTGAATGATTTCAATGGAAGCAGTTTAACATACTCATCGGCGCTTTGTAGACAATCATATGAAACATAAATATACCATCACACCGAGCAATCAACCAGAGCAAAACTCGTTTATGTCTTTCAAAACACGAACCAGAATATTTACGCGTTCAAGATCAAAGGTCCAAGTGAAATAAATAAATTAACAGTTAATTTAAAGTTTCTAGACCTTAAACACGTTCAGATACGTCGTACATTTATTAAGCCATGTTTATTTATATTAAAAATATATTCACCCGCAGTTCATTATATTATTCCGCAGTGACACAGACGTGTATATTCTGAAACAATTTTTATAATGACCATTTCGAAAATATAGATTGATAAAAAGTAAAGAAGAAACTAAACAGTTCAACATGAAATTCCTACTTTCTTGTATTATGAACGTTAACAAAATGTTTTGCCTCTGACCGTTCCAAGGCGGTATCCCATCAGGTTCTTATTTTCTTTTATTGTCTTTCCACAGTGACCATATTTGAACCACGTCGATCCTCTCTTTTCCTCTACTTGTTGGCTGTGTGGGATGCTGTGTATTCTAAATGAGGCTATTCCAGATATGCATAGTTCACCTTATTCGCTGGTTTATATTTACAGGTGATAAAGTGGACAACGGACTTTTCTCCTTGCTACAGGGTACACTTCCAGACATGATGGACAGACAGTTAGACGCACAGATGACCCTGAGAGCAATTGGAAAACTCGTTCAGGATTACGAGCTAAGACAACTTCAAGACATGGAAGCAAAAGGAGGAACGAAATAGCATTTAATCAGAAATGTGAGAAAATCGATAAACTCTGATAATATTACTTATAAATTAAGATAATGCAGCAGTTTATATATCAGGTTATCAGTTTTATCAGGATTTCGAAAAAATAATAATTAACAATACGTAAAATTTTATATTGTGATTTACGTCTTACCATAAGCTTCTTTATAAAGAGATAGCCGAGTGTCATCAGTAGACATTTGCAAAAGTTGTGTAAGACTGTGCCGTTGTTTACACGTTTACGCCGTTATTGTCCGTTAAAAAACAAGCCACACTCACTCCACTAAATAATACTAAGTTAATAAATGTAAAGATAATGTTGGGGCGGTATTCTTTCAAAAATATTTATGTGTTAAGTAAACTTAAAGCACATATTTACAATTGAAATCTATTTTATTTCAGATTCGCCAACTGGATGGTTCCGGCTGTTTCAGGATATTGCCATATTACGATGACAATTTGTTCTAGATCTTATGTTTTAATCCTTTCTTGACATCAAATGCTGTATCAATTATTGTTTTATATTCAAAATTAAACACAAGCTTCGTTATAGGACAGATTGCATGCTTTCCTTTACAGACAAAACGAGAACAAAGGACAAGAAACTCAAATTTGCGATTTACAATTCTGGCAGTCTTGCTGAATTTTGTTTTCAGCAATAATTATATAATTCTACTAAATTTTTTCAACATCTGTTGACTTCAGATTTTATGTTTTCAACTCGTGAAGTTAGGATCATATGTATCGATTCTGAGAAAAAATTATGTAATGAGAAATAGAAACATAAATTATTCGATTAAATTATCTCCTACCCATACTACTCATACTAATGTGTTCTTATTTATGTTTAAGTGCTATAATTAAATAATTTGAAATAAATGCAGTCATATTTTTATATAAACAATGAAACGTCTTCATTCGTTTCTACTTTCGATTTCCAAGGCAGAACATGTTCTTGTATTTCTGAAAAAATAGTTCACAATCATGTACTTCCCTGCTTACGTATTTACCTGACGACAAAAAAACTGCTTCATTAACTTAAAACATACACCCGCACAAAGTGAATGTATTTTACACCAGAACGCAGTCGTGTTTCAAACGTCTAGAAAAACGAAAACTATATTGGGTTAACACTAACCTACAGTATCTTCGGTCCAGTTTTAGTAAACACACCGTTCAACCCGATAAGGTGAATGCCGTGGGTAAGCCGACGGCAGTTGCTAGTGTACATGAACGTTTTTCGGCGAAACTGAGTATTGGCCTGATTTTTACATTTTCCGGCAATATCTTAGCAGACAAAAATAAACATATTGATTCCCTGTTTGTTGAGGACTCTACTGACGAAATCTTGACGCAGACAGGATATTATCTACAGAGAAATTGCAGAAAAAGTGTGCAATTTTTTGACAAAATATGTCATTCGGCCGCAAATATCCTTTTTTATTACCAAATCTGAATTTTTTTGAAATATTCCATGATAAAGTTCAATTATTTCCCTGTAATTATTTGAAACCACAGCTTCCAATTCGCTTTCTCTAGAAAGATATTTACTTTTAAACTTGGTACGTCGTGGTGATTTTGGTAATGACAACGGCCGTTAACACTAAAATATTGGTACAGTTTAATGCAGTTTCGTCAGTGGATTGGATAACGTTAACGGCCGTCAAGTAAAAATTAGTACTGTCTCTACAATGATTAACACTGGTCTTGAGAACATAATTAAATGTTTTTATTGTATCGTGATTTAACAGATGGTATTTTTAATGCGCACATTGCCAATTTTGGTGTATATTTTTTCCTTAAACAGCAAGTCACAGTCAGCTGAAAACGCCATATTTACCAGAGTTTTGAGATACTTACTGTTTTACAAATTGAGTTTGATCTGACAGAGATTACGGCTCCTTATATCCAGAATATATTCTAGAGATATGACCCTGGCGTCTTAGCCGTATTGTCAAGCAGATGTGACGACAATGATATATAAACTTAATCTCATAAGAATAGTTGTTTTTCGTCTGTTACAAAAACGAAGCAAAAGAACTTTAAATAATTCATTCTGAGTTGAATTTTACTTACTTTCGTTGTCTGTATCATTTCATTTATCAATCAGAAGTAAATCAAAACCGCCTGCGCTTCGAGTATTCTTAAAGACTACTAAATGAAAATGAAGAATAATAACATTTATTTCCGAATTTTAAAACTATAATATTACGTACTGGTTCGTCCCCAGATAAAGTTCGAGCTGAAATAATATACGGTGCAACATTTTTTTTCGTCTGCAGGCGGCTGTGCAAGTGCATTAAATTTCAAGTTCGTAAAGTTCATAGTAAATGATATAAGGTTTTGTACAAAGTAAGATAAAATATTATATTGTATTGCATTTGAATGTGTACAAACGCTTGTAATTCTCTTTTGACAAGTGTAGGAAATAATTGAATACTTAAAATTATTACAATTCTAAAATTCTATCAACAACAAAACGTTAGGTAATATATTCAACCTGGAAATCAGGTGTTTTGTTATAAATGTTTTTCTTTAGGTAAACATACTTTTCAATATTTATCTTGATCTATACACAACAAGGAGTAGCCTGTTCAAATAAGACTAAAGATTGCTATATTTACATTGAACGCACTCACACCGAATAAAAATGTCATTTTGTTCAGAATTCTGGATGTGGTGTTTTAAACACCAAAAAAAAGAACAATTATATCGCGTTAACACTTATCTACAATATTGGCGGTCTTCTGTCAAACTAATGTGATAAAAAGGGAAATATGCATATCAGGAATTGCTAACTCAGAAAAACCAGCCTCTCAAATGCAGGAAAAGAGGTCATATGTTTATTTTTTTTCAGCAAATGCGGCACCCACCGTGCACGTACTTTAGATATTCCAAGTTTATTGTTAACTCTCCATGAGCTGTAGAAGCTCCTGGGCTAAAGTCCTAACAGTTGTTCTTTATCCATATTAACTAAAGATTTGACACGGTCGTTTATGGAACAAACTACTATGGACGGCCGGCAGCTCCTAGGATCGCCCTAGATAGACTCTCTTCCTCTTTTAAATTAAAAATGCCACTTGTACACAAAAGCTTGACTGCATTTTTCATATTTTCCTGTTTTAAAATCATTTTCAACGTATCCGTCGGTGATTTATTTAGAGCAAAACACTTCTTAATTCAACGCCACGCGTCGACGTCATAACTTTTCAGCATGAAATGTCACAGACTGTAAAGAAACTGCTATGTTTTCCGTTACGACGGCGTCAATGTTTTTCCTGTTGATTTACCCATCTACAGATGATCATTATGCTTACCCTTTGGTTGCACGACGATGGCAGGGGTTTAAGAGTTTATGAAGGTTTATAGGGGTTTAAGAGTTTATGAAGGTTCATTTGTTAACACTCCATTAACTATAGAAGCTCCTGGGCCAAAGTCCCTACAGTTGTTCTTTATCCATATTAACTAAAGATTTGACAAGGGTTCATAGGGGTTTAAGAGTTTATGAAGATTTATGGGGAAATCTTTTATAAGAACCTAGAACCTCGATTTGTTCCTCCGGGTAACCTGTTCTCGGATAAGTCATTGAGTACCCACCCATTTGGGTTTGCAATGCTATTAGATCTTATGTTTTGTATGTTTATGTGCTTTTGCATACACAATTGTTGAGCTGAGGAATGGGTTGGAGTTATTTCACCAAGACAACTTATACATGTGTGTTTTTACGAGAACCTGTTGGGGCAAGTGTGAGGTTGGTGCACCCTAGAACCTGGTTTAAACCCCCAGTGGCAAATTGTTTTGCCACTGTCCGTTCCAAGGCGGTAACCAACCGGTTTTCACTTTCTTTCGTTGTTTGTGGCGTCTGTTTTGAAACTGATTATTGTATCATGCTCTCTTCGCTACCATTTTAATTTATATCATATTGTGAACTGCGCCGTAACACGTTCACTTTCTAAGGTTACCAATGTGTCCAATCGTAATTATAACCCCTTTTCCTAGTTAAGGGACTACATTATGGACAAGTGCAGGTATGCATGTGAAAAATTGTAAAGAAAGAAGATGAAAGTTACGGGAAATATGAACAAATTCTACGAACTTTCCGAACACCCCTCGTAAGAATGTCATTTTCAAATGAGACACTGCAAACAATTAACGAATTAACGAAAAGAGAACAATTGGGGTTACCGCATTGGAACGGACGGTGGAAAACAATTTGCCACTGGGGGTTTAAACCAGGTTCTAGGGCGTACCAAATTCACACAAAACAGGTTCTCATTTGAATAAAAAAAACTACAAATTGTCTTGTTGATATAACTCCAACTCACCCATAGACTCGATACGCATATGCACACATTATATAAAAAAACATAAAAAGCTAATAGAATTGTGTCAATGACCTTACCGAGAACAGAACGCAAGAACATAGTGACAGGGATAAGAGAAACAAATCGAGCTTCTAAGTTCTTTTACATGATTTTCCCTTAAACCTTCATAAACTCTTAAACCTTTTCTCCGTCAAGCAACCAAAGAGGAAAGCATAACGATCAATTGTAGATGGGTAATGTTGGTAATCTTTCTTTTTAAATTTACAGATGATTATTACGAATAAAGTGGATAAATTAACATCGCCTTTTATTTTCTTAAGTTAGAAAAATTAAATTTTCATAAAAAACTGACTGTGAAATATTTTTGCAATAGTGATATAAAACTGCACCAGTATTTTTTTAATTAAATGTGGGTTTCGGTAATAAAACTTGCAAGAGGTTTAAGTTCATCTGTGATACAGATAATTTCGTTTTAAAAGTTTTTTTCTGTGATGCAAAGATTACGTTCATTGAAATTTCTAACACCATTACAAGCTCTAGAAAAGCGAATAAGTTTTGAGATATAAAAACTGTTAAATGTTGCACGAGGAACATCGCCGTGTAAAAACGGAAACATTTACTATATTTAAATTAAACTCATCTCTTTCATCGTATTTTTAGTAGTGATGAAACCATTGTCAATGGAAAGATTTAGATCAAGGAGGTTTGCATGCTTTATGAAGTATTCGCTATAATAAGTTGAAGTTCATTTTATTAATCAAAAAGAAAATGGAATATCTATATTCAACAAATCATCAACGTACCTCGAGGTGTTAAGGCTGTAATGATGTCATCTCAAGTGATGTTCGTTAAAAAGAGAAAGAATAAAGTATCTTGCATAACAGTTTAAAAACAGATCAGCAACAAGATGTGTACTATTAGTATCCATTGGGATGCCTACTACTTGATTATAAATCGAGGTACCAAATCTAACATAAATGTTATCCAGTAAAGAAGTTAGCGACTCTATTAACTTGAATACAGTAAAAACTCCCTAATCCGGATCATCAATATTCCGGAATCCTCCAAAAACCACAAATTTATCGCGGTCCCGATATTTTCCTTTTAATGTTATTATTACAAAACTATCCAAATGCCGGAACCTCCGAATTCCGGAAACCGGCCTTAAATTTTCGAATTTATTTACAAATTGCTTTAAAAAATACCCCTCTGAAAACAGGTTAATGTGGTGAACTCTGGTTGTCTTGCCAGAGGTGTGTGTATTGCCAAGCGTGTCAAACAGCAGAAAGTTCCGATTAGGAGCTCGCATATTAAAACCAGTGAATATTATCAGAAGTAAGGACTGGGAAAGTAATTGTTGCGTAAACATATGTAAGATTAAGGAGGCGAGCAGACAATTATTAGATTATTGTCTGTTAAAATCGTTCTTTAAACAGCTGGACTTTGTTTCTGATGTTATTTTAATATGATTGGTCACATCAAAATGACAAATAAATTTTTACAAAATCCGAGTTAAATTTACAAATAAAAATGCACAATCCCTTTTATTTGCTTGGTAATATGACAGTTTAATTTAATTTATAAATATTTTATCAGTAATGGACATTAATTATGTCTGAACCTCCCGCTCATTAAACGAAAACGGATGGGAATACGGGTTAATACCATTATTTAAACGTATATCGTTATGAGTAAAAAAATAAAATGTTGTTTTATATATCTTTTTTTTATTTTTATGATTAACAATCTATCACAAGTGTCAATGCATAAAATAAGGTACGATTTGAAGAGGCGATAAACCACACTGATAAGTAAACCACTAGTCAAATTCGGTGATAAAGACAAAATACTCTGTTTACCGGAATCCTCTCTAAACCGGATTTTTTCTCCAGTGCTGAAGGTCACCGGTTTATGGAGTTCCCACAGTAATTATTATAACTACCATCTGTAAAATATGCTTCATGTTTATTACCATCGATAAAGATTTTATTTTCTCTTGCAAACGTATTTTCTGGGGATGGGAACGGATACCTAAATCACTATTCGGATAACCGTATCCGGTATCCGGATACTATCCGAATAACCGTATTAATAATATCGACCACAAAAAATTTTGCTCATTTAATTTTTTTTAATTTAAAATGCAATTAAGTCTTAATATATCGTGATCGTTTTAGTCCTCGACCAACCTACCGGTTTATGACGTAAACAAAATATATTAAGCGAAAATTATGAGCAAAAAACTAATTTTTTTAAGTCAATTACGGCGTTGGAAAAATTTAGCTACCGCGAAAAAGTGATGATGGGGCAGTATTTTTAGTACTTGTGTTCGATATATTTGGGGTTTTCTTTTCACGTGGACGCTTGCAAGCTTATACATAATATTCTTTAAACAAAAAAAATACGCATATAGTCATAGGTAATCATATGCAAGGCGATTCGTATTACGAAAATCCGCCTGTACTATACTAGCGGCGGACCAAGTAAAACACAGATTTTACAATAACTACATAAAAAATGCTGTGTAACCAATTTATCGATAAATCACATGTATCGGGTTAAACATGCATGTAAAATTTATGGTAATAGTTAATTGCATCATCTAACATTTTTGGTGTTGGCGACTAACTTTAAATGTTTTTTTTTCTTTTTAAATTTTTTAATGCGGTCTTTTCAAAATAACAAACTGTCAAGATTTTATTTGCTCTAAATTCTGTTGCAATAAATTGTCCATTAATCTCAGGTTTTTTCTCGTCAACGAAAAAAATCTAGTTGTTTGCATATTGAGAGGTGTAAAACACGCTCTGATCAAGGTACACTAATCAACAAAACAAAAGATCACGGTCTGGAATATAGATCTTCAGGTCTCTCAATTAACCGCTATACAAACAATTAACACCTCTTTGTCAACCCTGCCGAGGTTGTCTGGTCGAGTTTCGCCTGGGGAAAACCATATCAACGTCGAGATTAGTGCAAGCAGTATAGCGTGTTTTAGAAAGATTTACCAGTTAAAGTTATATTTTTACAAAACTTGAACAAAATATTGAAATTAAATTCCTACGAATATGATGGTATTCGAATGTGCGTGAATGATATCTGGATACGACCTTACTACTCGGATATTCGGCTTTCCGGATATCCGTTCTTATCCCTATTTTTTTCAATGAGACTGGTGAGCTTGTTTCTTATTAAATTATGAGGGAATGAAGTGTACACAGTGGAAAAACAAGAAAAATTTTGATGCAGGGCATCAAAGTCGGCGGGAGAAGGATTTTCATGTAATTACAACAATGTAATCACACTGCTCTGACGGAATCTGAATGACTGAGATTATTACGTTCTATTACTACAAAAATCAGAACAAAAGCAGTGAAACAGTCAACATCCCGATAGTACGGGCTTCTGTCGTTTTCAAAAATCGTCGCATGAAAAAAATCAAAGCACTGAAAGGGCTGCAAGCCAGCGGAGCGTAAACATAATCAAAATAAAACAAACACATAATGTTCAATGTAACAGGAATTCCAGTTTTATTCCAGTTATAAAGATTTATAATAACTAACAGAATGAAGAAACTCCTATAGAAGACATGTTCTGTGCTTGCAACATTGTGGGTTGCCTATGTTGAATGACATATAGATATGTGATATAAGTTAAATTGCAGTAAAATTTTCACTGTAAATAAACAAAACAAAAAAAACAACAAAAAAGAAGCTGTGTTTGGACAACACATGTACCCCGGTAGCGAAGTTTGTCATGATACAAATTTAAAATGATAGCACAATGTTAAAACAGCAAGAAATCACAAGTTAGTTCTAAATAATGGAAAAAAGAACTTTCTTGTGCCAGAACCTGAGCATAAAAAGAATTTTACATGAAAATCAATTAATGTAACATATTTATAATCTAAGATTATAATGTACAGATTATTCATGACAAAATTGGGAAAGTTACAGAATTTTATGGAATTAATGCTTTGGCATTATTTCAAACATTGATGATGCAAGTATTTGGAGGGTGGGCATTTATTAGAGGCATATGATTGAAATTGAGAAATATCCAACATGCTGAAACAGATAAACCATTTCTCTAAGTACAAAATGGGAAGATAACCTCAGAAATAAGGTAGCTGGAGTTATTTAACTTGTCCGGGTCATGACCTAAGCACTGTTAAGTAAGTGTGTTAAATTCATTTTACTGTTCTTTGCAGACAATGAGAAATATCCAACTTTCAGAAACAGGTTAACCATTTATCTCTTAGTATAAAATGGGGAGATAACCCCAGGAATAAGCTAGCCAGAAATATGTAACTTGTAAGCGTCATAAACTATGCACTGTTGAGTGTGAGAACTTTCATGCCAATGCCCTTAGTAGAAATTGAGAAATAACCAACTTGCCGAAACAGGTTAATCATTTATCTCCAAGTACAAAACAGGGAGATAATCCCAGAAAAAAAGGTACACAGAGTTATGTTTCTTGCTAATGCTCTTTGTAGAAATTGAGGGGGGATTGCATAAAAATACCAATAACTCAGATACAACAATCATTGAAAATTATCCAATTCAATAGTTGCTAGAAATGGGAATATTCAACAAAATAAAACTGGTCAAAATATTGACAAAAGTAATTTTTGGGGAACTGTTTAAATAAAGGAGAAAGGGGACATTAAACATTAAAAGCAACTGAACAGGACAAATACAAAAACATTACAGGATACGTGTATGTTTGATCGAGCAATACCAGGATCAAAATACATCACTGCCCAGAATGCCTAGCCCTGGGTTTATGCAACTCAATATTTACACAAGTACCAATTTTGATGAAAATTTTATATTCATGCTTTATAGCAACACATCACAACTTAAAGCAATGCCATTAGCCTTATAAATGTCATTTAGTAAATGAAAGAGGCACAACAAATTTTTTGTGTTAGTCATATAGTATGGAATTTGTTGGGTTAGCAAAATTGTATTTATTTCATATATTATTATAGCTTATTTCTTTACCTTGTACTATGTCTCTTGATTATTTCCACTTTCAACGTAAATACACAGGGACCCCGTGAAAGGCTATTTGATCTTAGTTTCATGTATAACAATGTGTCAGAGGGAGCCAGAGTTATGTTAATGTAACCATATTTTAAGGAAGTGTCCAACCTTATTAATCAGATATACACTCTTTGAATCTTGACCAGTTAGTACATGTACCTAAAAGATCTAAACATTAACAGACTCTGATTAGCCAAACTGATATGCATGTTGATATGGTCTAACCTTGTCACACATGGAATAAAAGCTGCATGGAAAGAGTAGACAAAAACATGAAATACTTGAGTTTTGCACAGAAAATCCATTTCTAACTTCAACCCTTAACTCTATATATACACCTTTATGGCATAGGCAAACAGTGTAGATCTAGATCACCCTGCATCTCTTTGCTGTTTAGTCAGAATCTGCACTATTCACTTTCAGATTCATAAAGTTATTTCTGAACAAGACATGACCAATGTAGATCTGATCAGATGGCACAAATGTTCAGTCTGATCTGGATCTACACTAGAAACACATGCAATGAAAGGCACATTTATATAGCAGAAAGGTGCTCTTGATCAATAATTTTTAGTTTTGCCCCTTATGAACAATCTTTCTTAGTGAATATTATCATCTTCAACTAAAATTTTAGAAATTACTCTACATGTACATCATAAAGCTATTACATTTACTATAACTAAGTTAATGCATATAATATATATAATTATTCCTAGTTTGTCATCAGAAATATTAATACATCTATGTTCTTTCAATGCCATTTAGTTAACAAATTATTTTATTAGAAGATATCATTTAGGGATTTCAAAAGATGCAGATTCTTGCATTTTGATGCAAGCATATTTGATTTTTTTCATTTTGACCCCCTGGCTAAGTTTAATATGTTCTTTTAAATATGTTTTTTATTCACAAATTTATCACATCTAATGAGCCAGCGACTGTTATTTGCTCGTGAAAAGTCATTTCAGAGGTGCAGGGATTTCGGATTTCGATAGCTTTTGAAAACCAGGGGTTGTTTGTCCCTGTTGAGAGTTTGTAAGAAGTCATAATCAAATAGTAGCAAGTTATATCTTGTGTTCAACTTGAACTTAACTACTTATAAAAGTGCTTTAACTTCGTTTAAATATATGTTCCGTGGTCTAATAAGTATTGATTGTATAATTAAAATGCAATAGACACAATATTTATCTTTATTCTTGCAATATTCGACCATGATTCCTTCATCAAAAGAACCCAAGCTCAAAATCAGGAAGGGTCAAATGTAGAAAAAACTAATTTGCTTGCATCAAAACGCAAGAATCTGCATCTATTGAAATCCCTGAGGCAAGAAAATTAAGTCCGACATGGTTAATTTTCAAGTTTAATCCAAACTGATCGTCATAATTTTTTCCTGTTGTTGCGATAATTAACTGGCAAAAACTAGATAATTTAAAATTAAAAATACCAGTTTCTTTAATCCATGTTTGAAGTGGTCATATTGAAAAAACAAGTGTCATTGAGACTTAGGAAGCTAGTTTAAGCTATAATGTATTCTAGTAAAAAAAACTATTTACCTTGTTAAGACTTGTAAACCTGGACGGTGTATAACTGCCAGTGTGATACAGAACTTTGTTTTCCAAAGTGCTTGAAGTGTCTATCTTTAGTAAGACTACATCCTCACCAAATGTAAACAATAATAAGATGTGTTTCCATGCAGCTGGTTTTATACAAATCATTATATGCAAGATATGCCAAAACTGTTTTAGTAATTTTTATTTTAAGTTGATTGCACATTTATGCATACAAAGACTGCACATATGCAATATTTGGGATAGCTTTAAACAGTTAAAACCTTTATGCCATGACCTTTCGAAATCACTGTAATAATTTTTTTGTCCATGTCTGTGTTTATTTGTAATCCTTTCAGGATTTCACGTACTATCTGTCATGTTAATTCCACTTCCGAAAAACTCATTTTGCATCATTTTCATACCTTTCACAATTTAAATTCGCACAAAACATTAGAAATTTGTTCTGACGAAAGTGTTCAATATTTTTGGGAAACACAATCAAGGGGAGATCACCGGAGTTGTGTGTAGTTTGGGCTAAACGCCGTCTGTGTTACATTACAATGTCAAACCTGTAAAACAATCGACGCGGTATATAACAAACATTAACAAACAGACAATTGCACGATTAAAAAGCAACGTACCATAATTTTATAGTATAATTACGTTTTGTCCCGAAAAACAATCTCACCAATTATGTTCCACAAGATCACACATAGGTATAAACACAGTGCAAAGGTCAACATCCCTTACCGATTATACGGAAACTACGTCTTGCAATGTCCAATTAAAACAATGGATGACCAGTATCGCAATTGTACATTTATTCACACCTTTGTTTCCGAACAAAACTCTCGCGAATTATGTTCCACAACTTCCAACAGGTACATCTACAGTGCAACAGTCAACATCCCTGACCGATTACACGGAAGGACCGGCTACCGTTGTTTTCATAAAATAGTGCTCAGGAGAACTTATTATTTTAAAATTTAAGAAAAATTTAAAAAAAACCTACAAAGCGATGTCAAACAGTTCCTATGATACAATTCGTTAACCATTTGTTAATACGTTTTTTTGCACAACAACTCTCATTGATATATATATCAGAACAAAAATATAAACATTTCTGAAATTATGCTATTATCCCCACAAAAATAGTCACGTGCTCAGGAGAACTTATTATTTAAAATTTTTTAAAAAATCAAAGAAATTCTACGAAGCGATGTCAACCAGTTCCAATGGTGCAATTCGTTAACAATTTGTGAATACTTTTTTTTGCAAAACATCGCTCACTAATATATATCTGAATAAAAATACAAACATTTCTGAAATTATGCAGGTATCCTTCCACATTAAGTTGACAAACAGAGTGCCTGAAATTTATTTGATTAAAGCATCTTTAAAACGTCATTTGAGTTGTTAATACACCAAAACAGATTTTTACCAGTGGTTTCAACAACCTTTTCACAATACCTAATTACATGTTCTTTAATCGCTGTAGGACAAGATGTTAAGAGTACGGATAATTAAGTAGTTGTGCAAATACTGGAGTTGGCGATAAACTTTGCTTGATTAGGTGTTGGTGCATTTGAAACAACCAATACATAGTAGGAATTTTACTTATTATAAGGCCCAACACTAATTCAAAATTTTGCAATATATAAAGTGTGTGCAGCAACAATATCACAATCTGATGAGGAAGTCAATGTGTAAGCATAAGATCTATTAAACTACTCCGTTTGAATATTATTAATGTGTAAAAGTCACACTTCAATAACATTATTTCAAGACTTAAAGAAATCTTTTAATTATACAGGTTTCAAATATTTCAAACTTAATCCGAAAGTACACTTGAAATGGGACCTTTTAAAATTATATTTTATAAAACTATGATATGTTATGTTATTCCTAACACGTAATTCACCAAGGCCATTTTCTTGTTACTTAATATGGAAACCTGGCATTGATTGGCCGTAGAACCGGGACAATTAAGATTTTCCACCGACCATTCCATGGTGGTTATATACATTGTAAATCCTATTATTTTCTGTTTGCAGTGTCTTATTTTTAAAGGGATTAATTCATAATCTTCTGCATATTATCTGGTTGCAAAATAATACTGAACAACAGTAATTTTAAGGACTTCTCTAAAAACCGTTAATAAAATGTGAAATATGCATATCAGAATGGCCACATACAGAAAGCTTAGCCTCTCCGCACTGCCAACAAAAAGAGAGGAAAAGAGAATATGTGTAATAAAATTATTATTTCGTAACTATATAAATGCTTCAACAAAATACTAGTTGGAAACAATTCACATATTAGTTGAAATAACGTTTATGAACAAAATGAATTTTATGCATTTTATCTGACTTAAGGAAAAGAGCCATCCAATCGATTAACAAACAATGAAAAACACGAAACACATCAGTAGGTACTCAATAATATGACAAGACTAATAATGATAGATTGATACGTTGTTGAACGGAACACGTCAAATGCACAAATTGTTCTGTGATTCGCAATAAAATTATTCACGTTTGACATTGTGACGCTTTGTGACAGTCTTTGGAGTATGTAGCCAGTCTATGTAGAATTTGCATGGTTTATGGATTTCCCGGGGTTTTTGACGTTTCACATGTAGTTTTCGTGCGAATGTGTTTTATATTCCGAATTTGCGTTATCTTGAATCACTCGAGGTTAGTATTTGACAGCGAATACATTATGGTTGCTTCCCACTCGCCCACCCAGCTGGTTTTGTCATCGATGAATTTTGAAGTTAGTTAAATGTTATTTTATTTTCATTCGGTAGTAATGGTTTGTCTATGTCTATAATATCGTGATTTAGAATAAATTTCGATCTTGTTCTCAATTTTACACAGTATATTTTAGGTCTGACGCATATTCACACAACAGATCTGAAACCGAAGGATATTCGTTCGGGATGCCTATTATCCAGGACTAGTTAACAATGTCCGGGACTAGTCTTCACCTGAAATCATTCGACGAACTTAACTGTGCAAAAATTTAATCGTGGAAGTTAAATGGAACTACATGAACCTTACATAATAGTTTTGTGGGAATTCCTTTAAAATTTGTAATGATACATGTGACATAATCAATGTAAAGATATGACGTTATCAGAGTGTTAAAAGAACATTTGTTACATGTCGATGTTGTATTAGTTGTCACCGGACATATTTATGTCGATTGAAATGCTGTCAAATACTAAATCCTATTTCCAATACAAGTCTTGTGTTTTTCGTAGTTTTAGTGTAGTTACAATTGAATTAGTGAATAATTGTTTTACTCACGATATTAAGTGAGTAAGAGAAAATTATGAAAGTTTTAAACTAAAATAACTTAACAAGACGATCTTTCCTAAACGTTTACAACACTTATAAACAACTTCGACAAACAAGATTCAAAAGTACTTTATAATAAAAATAAAGAAATACAGAAAATCAAGCGTCTTAAACCAGAAAGGTCGTCACCAACACAACAGAACAAAGATCTGGCCAAACTATTGGGCTGGCTTTTTAACAACTTAAAGTGGTAATTTTGAATGTCAGGAGACGCATAGCTTACTTGATTATATTATGTTTTAAGATTAAGTTTATATAATATGCTTTATTTTATAAGCCGTTATGAAACTATTATTAGTATAATTTATTCTGATTAAAATTTACCAAAAAAATGTTTGAGCAGAAACTTAAATATATTAGAGCTCACAATTCTTTTTGTAGAATATTTCAGCGTTGCTTAGTGTTATTTGACATATTCCCATGATAATACGAGTTTTTTCTTTCATTTTTAACTATTCCAAGTAAAAAAATAATACATTTACTCAGAATTAGAATAGATATATTGAAATGGAAATTGATTTCAATATTTATCTGCAAACTGACTAATCTGCTACCTTTTTTTAATGTTTTCGAATCGGAATCTTCAAAGAGTCATACAAATTAGAATAACCAATACATGTACATAATAATTAAAAAAGGAAAACATATTTATGAAGCGGTTTTATTCATTACTTATTAAGTCATAAAAGAAAAAAAATAAGGAAACAGGCGTGATATAATAAAAAGTGAAATATGCATATCAGGAATCGCAAAACTCACAAAACACAGCCTCCCCACGCAGCGAAAAAGAAGAGAAGAAAAGAGAGCATGTGTTTATAAGTATGTTAAATTCAAATAAGACACCACAAACAATTAACGAAAATGAGAACCCTTCGGGTTACCGCTTTGGAACGGTCAGTGGCAAAATAATTTTTCACTGGAAACAAAACAAAATAACTGACAAATCAAAACTATAAATGTCTTATTATAACCAGCAGCTGAGTCAGTAATTGTTCGATTATATTTTGCAAAACCTATTTTGTAGCATTTCTATTTTAGCATTTGGTGTTCTCCGGTACTTGTTATGCTCTTTTCTTTATTTTCGTAAATAGCAGTGCTTCTTTAAAAAAACAAAAATGTTAATTTTAGATGTTCAAAAATAAGTGCTTTGACATAGAACAGAATAGCTTGAGATTGTGCAGTGCCACCGGCTAATCGTCGACTTATTTCTTTTTATAGTATAAATCTCAACAAAAGACATCACAGATAGTTAGCTGTTGGTGCAACAGCTTCAATGTTTACATTGCCCAGATAAAACTATTCTGTCATCTAGGGACCGTACTCCGCTGAACATGGAATTGTATCGATCTAAATATACCGCATTGAAGGCGTGGTGATTTCCATCGTTTAGGATGGCTAACTTTTTGAAATCAACACTAATTGAATGTACGGGAAGATGCTTTAAAGAAATGTAAATTTGCAAAACGTAAAATAATATAATAAAGATAAAATAGTATTTTGACAGTCTATGCTAAAATGAGTTTAATGTTTCAAAAAGCAAATCACACAAAAGAGGGTGTATTAAAGAGTAATTTGGGCATTTAAAATTAATTTAAATTTATAAAAGGACGTGAATACATATAAATCAATCTTATTTCCTCCCAATTGTAAAGCTGTCGAAAAAATGTTATCCACCGTAAATTATCATATTAAGATAGAGCAAATAATTAGAGGTTCACTTTTAGTCATAAAAGTAATTTCTTCACGTTTGATATGACCAAAGGAATATTATTCCCATTGGTTACATGTGAATTATCAATTATTATTCATGAATGTGCTCGGTGATATTTTAACAAACAAAACATGTATCCCCTGAATGGTCATTCCGACGGGATACATACATTTACCAAATGAATATTGGTGATTTTCTTGGATCAAATAACTTAGTGGAATAAATTAATTCTTTGCGGTGTTGTTACTTCCATAAATGTAGGCGTAGCAATTAACAATCAGAGACAGCCAATAACAAATAAAATCCCTATGTCAGTCCCCTGACGATTTGTTGGTATTAACAGCAAAAGTTAAAACAATCGCTGAGCAAACATCACGTAAAGCAATTCAATGTGGGGATCAAAGGACTTGAAACGGAGTAGCAATAGGCTTGCACTCGTAGATCAATCCCTGCGTTGATGGGATTTTCATCTTTCACTTAATCATCCCATGTTGTGTCATGGTACTCTTCTTTGATTTGTGTTTCATTAATGTTTAGTTACAATAATAAAATATAGTAATATTTGTAGAACTGTGACATACAATGTAGAAGTATGGTCATTCGCATGCTTTATTCTTAGACTAGAAATATTGAATTTCAAGCGATATATAAGAAGACAATTAACAAAACTTTCGGAAATTCTGTGTCTATCAGTTAATGTATCGCTTACATGCTTAATTTTGCTATTAGCATGTTCATATTTTCTTTCAAAAAGTTCTCTGTATATACTACAAACAAAATTTCCAACTACATGATTACCAGTTATTATTATCCCGTTTTAATTGTTCTTTTATTCTGAATATTGTCGGAAGCAAAGACAATTGTTTAACGCATTTTCTTTCAATTTCATATTTTAACTTGAAACATAAACAAATTTAATTATGTCTTTTAAGTATGAAACAAAAAGGGGGTTTACCTGTTCGGATTCTGTAAAGAAGACTCGATTCTTCAACAAGACGTTCAACTGAGATCTCAAGATGATCCCTTCAAACTTCAGGGGTTTCGAGCTAGCTACTTGCTCACTGAAGAAAACGGAATTTAAGGCGTTCGGTAATTGCCCTTCTGGTTTAAAGTGAATATGTTTTTTTTGTTTAAAATACATTTAGTACGTTTCTTCTTTCATTGAACAAAAATGAACAAAAAGAATGAAACGATTTTTAAGAATAAAACACAACGGTGTAAATTGAAAAAAAGCACACGTCATGAAAAACTTGAAACACAGAAATGATTTGGAAATCAGATATATAGATGAGAAAGGGACTTTGAAAGCCACCGAGCACGACAAATATGAAAATATTGCAGGCTCGGTTTGATTGAGTCTGTTCATGGGCAGTAATGGAAATGCATATTACTAACCACGCCGCCTAGTCCCAGGTTGAGCCCAACTCAATATGTACACCAATAAACAGTACAATTTCGATCCATAACATGGAACCTTCAATGCCATATTTTCAGAATAATACCATTCCATGTTCAGCGGCTTATGGTTCCAAAATAAAAGAATGGGTTTGCACTAAACGAGAAAACAATGGGCGGAACTAAGCAAAATAGAATTTTAACGGGGATCTAGGACAAGAGAAGCTTTAAATTAAACAAGAAACATCTTTAAAAAAGATAAACGGCGTGGATTGTATATGAAATGATGCAGTTTGTAGCTGGTATTATTCCCTTCATCTTGATTTACGTGTAAATTAAATAATTTTTATTAAAATTACTTAGATTTGGATGTAAAATTACATCCCACACAAATTAAGGAACAGATACTAGTAAACAGATTTTAATTTTGTTTATAAATGTGAATCTATTAATTATGAAAATCGGATTTTAAAGGTCTTTGCTTTATTAATACCTTAAACATAAAAACAAGTTAGTAGAGGATTAATTACCAAGATAATAAGAAATTGGGTAAAGATCTTGAGACTTATTGTGAGCAATAAACATTAATAAAGAGTTATAAGTGTTTTCTTCAAAACTTGAAGAGAATTTCCTAGGAATATGAAACAATTCTAGAATATACCACAACTTTCTACTCTGTGAAAGCTGTATGCTGATAAAAATCATCTACTGATAACCGTTACGGTAACATGTTCTTAGATATGACTTGAGTGCAATTGCTTTAATAGCGGACTCGAAGTTTTTTCGCGTAACATATTACACGTAGTTGCCAGATTTAAGACAAGTAAGCACATTGTAAAATCCTCAGTCGCGATAAAGAATGAGTTTTATATAAGAAACGAATTGTAAAAGGCCTTGGTTGTGTTTATTCTTAAAACATAATGTATCAGACGATATATTGATTGCTGAAAGAACAAAATATATTTAGTGAAGACTTCAAGACTTACATAGCGAACTTATTGTTTATATCGCGTAGCATATTATTTACAGCTGCCCGACTTAAGAGACGGGTAAACATTTTAATTACTGAAAGAGCTGGGATAAATTTCCATTAACTAAAATCTCACAAATACTACAATAATTCAAGCTCGCAGATTTTATTACTTAAATTTTAATGTAATGTGGCGATTCCTGATATGCATATTTCACCTTATAAGCTTTACAGTGAAAGTGTTACATCGTTTTCTTTAAGCCACTTCCACTAACTTTCACTTTCATTTTGTATAGGTTGATATAAAAGAGTGACTGTATTGTTGTTGACAAATAATCCTAGCCGATGACGAGTGCTGTAGTGTGCCTCATTTCAACATCTTTCAACACAAGAGAATAGCAAAGATCTAAACGTCACAGCAACAATCGTTTTAAACAGTGTAAACTAATTGTTTAAAAATTCCACTAGATACCTCTTCACCCTGCTAGATGCCTCTCCGGTGGAAATAGCTACCAATCGAAATAGTTTATTTAATTTTCCCGCTGCATAATAATATAATATGAGTATTATTTACAAAACTTCATTGGTTACAAAATTAGGTCAAAAGTGAGCTTAGACAGCTACGCCGAAAAAAAAACAAACATACAAAAGTCAGCTAATATACCCAAAGTGTATAAATTTGCTTCCAGATTATCACGAATACACAGATGGAAAACGTTAAGCTACTATTCGGTATTTTGATACCCTTTACATTGAAACGTAAGATAACAGTCATTAATGTCTACTTCCGGCTACTTAAGGCGTGTATACAGTTTATATGCTCTGCATTTTACAAAAAAAACTATATATCAAACATAACCTACGTGTTATTGGTATCCAAGTTCTGGTTCATTTCCAAATCCTGAAATGTAAATGTTTTACGGTAGGATTTTGATAAACAAATCTCATCTGTAAATATTAAATTGATCATTTTAATGAAATAACATTACACAATTCTAATAACAGTCATAACAAATATATGAATAACATTAATGAAAATTTGTATGTAACAGAAAAGTGAAATATGCATATCTGTAATAGCCACATCCTGGAGACACAGTCTCATTAATCAGGATACTTGCAATTTATTAATACTCTATACCAATATCCATATATCCAAAGACAATCTTAAATAAATCATGACTATTGTAACAGGCCTAGGGACTTACAAAACGAGTACTGATATCGTCCGTGTCCTCGCCGTGTGCTGTGCTAACCACGGGGAATGCGTGATGTGCTGTAGTTTTCAGTATCCGCTGAAGAACAGCCACTCTCGATCGAACAAATATATAATGTATTTTCCCGCTCATTACATTTTTCGCCAATAATCTAAAATACAATTATAAGTAAATTAGTTATTTTAAAGCCGGCTGACAGAATCTTGGAGTTAAGATCTATTGTGTGATATTTGCAAAGTCTTAATTAAAGTGGTATTGACTGACACTATTAAGGACGGTATTTGCAACGGATGCGTTGGAGTTCAACGACTCCGAAGGACAGACCCGCTAAATGCTTTAAATTATGTTTGGCAATATAAGAAATTTTCCAAATTGTGTATCTGCTTATGATAACAAAACCATAAAGAATTGATTATCGCAACTGTTGTCTTATTGTAACCCAACAAAAGGCAATGAGAGTAAGATCTGTGTTGGTCCTTTTATTAAACCTTTCAAAATTTCGTTTCAATATTAATATTCAATATTTGTCAAAGGATTCTTATTTTATTTCAAACCTTCGGACATGGCCGTGTATATTATCTCAATTGTTTTCACTTAGTTTACCTGTGCATGCCTGTGGGCGTATCCCATTCAAGCAAAGGAACTCCTCTTAGATGAATGTGGATGTCATACAATCCGTCATTAAAGAAATCACCGGACCACTTGGCCACCTTAAACAAGAAGCAATTAAAGTTCATATACAGTAATTTGCTTCTCCACGGTCAAAGCCAAAGCACGGACTTAGATGAAATTGGTCTTCAGTACTTTCTTATTTAAAACGTCCGGTGAATTTTCAAGTTGTTTTAATATTATTGACAAATGTTCTATAATGAAATGCAAATATTAACAAAAAATGTTTAATTATCATTACTGACTCGTTAGTTGGAGGCGATAAGATTTCTGTAACGCAAAACAACGACAACTATATTTGATATCAAACTATTACTAATATTAAAGGCAACTATGAGGGAAATTCATCGAAGGATATAAAATGTTTAGTAAGCTTTCTATTCATTTGTGGCCTTTGCTAAATTGCTGCACGTCAGAAAATTTGGAATATTGCACAAAGGGCACAGCTTACCGACACAGCCGTAAAGATGTTAGATAATACACTCAAATAAAATTCTTATTAGCCACTTGTTGTCAATCATATTTTATTAGATAGAATCTGACTAAACACACGATCTTCATTTATAGACAATAACAGTATTTAATTTGTGATTAACACTTTTACTAATTGAATTGGAAAAGTGAGATGTTAGTATTCCTTCATTTTGCTGAAAAAGCATTTCTTGCTAGTAAATGGCGACTGTATGTCCCAATGTAAACGTACGCAGTGATTACTAATTAGAACTTTGGGCGAGTGTATATCCCAATGTAAACGTACGCAGTGATGACTAATTATAACTTTGGGCGACTGTATATCCCAATGTAAACGTATGCAGTGATGACTAATTATAACTTTGGGCGACTGTATATCCCAATGTAAACGTACGCAGTGATGACTAATTAGAACTTTGGGCGACTGTATATCACAATGTAAACGTACGCAGTGATGACTAATTAGAACTTTGGGCGAGTGTATATCCCAATGTAAAAGTACTCAGTGATGACTAATTAGAACTTTGGGCGACTGTATATCCCAATGTAAACGTACGCAGTGGTGACTAATTAGAACTTTGGGCGAGTGTATATCCAAATGTAAACGTACGCAGTAATGACTAATTATAACTTTGGGCGACTGTATATCCCAATGTAGACGTACGCAGTGATGACTCATTAGAACTTTGGGCGACTGTATATCCCAATGTAAACGTACGCAGTGATGACTAATTAGAACTTTGGGCGACTGTATATCCCAATCTAAACGTACGCAGTGATGACTAATTAGAACTTTGGGCGAGTGTATGTCCCAATGTAAACGTACGTAGTGATGACTAATTAGAACTTTGGGCGACTGTATATCCTAATGTAAACGTACGCACTGATGACTAATTAGAACTTTGGGCGACTTGATATCCCAATGTAAACGTACGCAGTGATGACTAATTAGAACTTTGGGCGACTGTATATCCCAATGTAAACGTACGCAGTGATGACTAATTAGAAATTTGGGCGAGTGTATATACCAATATAATAAAATTCTTAAAGTAACAAAAACTGAGAATATATGCGGGATACAGCATTTGAATATTTAATGGCAAAATAATTTATAATTGCGATGTATACAAGAGCTAAAAGTAACAGATACCTTATGCTTACTTAGCCAGATTATTGAAATAAAAAACAAGTACATGTTCCCTTTGCAAATAAACTCCAACCAACTCACATAGCCGTTGGTGCTATTTAAAAGTATACAAATACATAAAATACGAGCAACAATTTTGCAATCGAGCAACGTACTCGAGGGCTTGTAAAAGAATAAAAGCGTTTACCATGAGAGTTAACATCAATGGCAGCCCATAGCTGATCTCATTGGTTGACTCAATTAGAATAACGGTCAGACTAATGGTCATTCTGACCACGCCTCCAAGAAACGCTGCGGCCCCAATCAGCGAAAACGTTCCGGAGTAAACACCCCTGTCATAACCTATAACACTTAAAAAGCAGATTATTAAGTTATAAATAGTCATGAAAATATGCAACAAAAGTTTTATATGATTAAATCCTTTTGTTACCTTCTTAATTGCGTTTTGACATACCCACTATTATAGTCATCCGTGATTATTTTCAATAGGTCATGACAAGTTACTCACAAAACTCTGCATACACACGCGGACATTAAAAGAGGATAACAATTCAAACAAAATTTCTTTATTACTAATAAACTAGGTATCTACCTTTTGAATTTTCTGGATTGGGCAATTACTGATATTTGTATCTAAAACTTTTATTTCTCATAACTAACATTGCTGTGTACTTACTGAGAATATTCATATACGCTATTTTTTTCCAAAATGAAAGAAAAAGCAAATTAGCGGCAATAACCTAAGTGGCAGGAGAGGTGGGGTAGACAAATTTTGGCCCGTGCATTCGCACCTTCGACAGAATACATAAAAAATCAGTATCTTAGTGTCCATTCTTAGACAAAGAAATTTCTTTTCAGTATATTAATTGATTAACAGTCATACAATCTTACTTTACTAGAAGAGTTGAAACAAAACGGCCGTAGGCAGCTCCACACAGAAGGCAAGGAACAAACAATCCACTAGGTACACCGATGCCATACGTCCAACAGGCCAGCAGGAAGAAAAACACGAAGAAAATACCCAAAGTCTGTAAACTAAACTGACCTACATAAAATCATAGTTCATTGTTGAAAAACATTCAAACGTTGCTTATCATGATAAAACATGTAGTTGGGTATTTTTCTGACGTTTTCAAATAATTCGTTTTTACCTTTTTCTTCAACATGGACTATTATTAGTTTTGAAATTTCGGATGACCTTTTTTACAAATTGCTATCATTCATTATCATCTACCGCTATGCAAAAATACCAAATCGACTTCCAATGAAGGCGCTACTCTCTCTCTCTCTCTCTCTCTCTCTCTCTCTCTCTCTCTCTCTCTCTCTCTCTCTCTCTCTCTCAAATTCGTATACGTATACTATTCTTTAGTTATTAAACAGTTTGATAGCTTATGTAGCTATTAAGTCTTGCCTTTGCAAGTTGAAAATGTGTTATTATCATTTAATGATATAAACAATATGTTTTACTCATCAGTTCCTGACGAAATAATGCACTAATATTATCCTTTAACGCGATATGAACTGGAAGGTTTACCTTCCTGATGAAACAATTGTTTGATAGCTTCTTCCTGCGAGTTGAAGAACAATGTAGCCATGTCGTTGTAAAATCCTTCCTTGCAAAAATATGTTCGCACATCAGCCTCTATATTTGGCGCTGTCTGGTTAATCAGCTAATAACATAATAACACTGAACAGAGGAACGTTTAAGGTGCTATGGCAGATGTCATTGCACTGTCAGTGATAAAACAAAGAAAATTATCAAAATCTCTCTAACGACATTATGTTGTTCAATAAAACTTTGCACAAATCTATTAAGAAAAGTTAGAAAAGTAAAGAAAAATATTGAGACCTAAAAAATCCCTAAAATTCTATTTGCAGCCAAACACAAAAACGAAGCATCACCAAATATCAATTTAAATGAATAACGAGTGAATAACACTGACAACCTGGTTTTTCACAGTTAAATAAATTGTTCTAAACTAAGCAACTATTTATTTAATGAAATGATATTAACCGGGCCCAAGATCATAAAACCGGAGACCAGTCTAAAATCTCAAGCATCTGATTGGCTGAACTGGCGTCCACTCGCCATGTCAGCCAATCAGTGCTTGAGATTTTAGACTGGTCTCCAATTTCAGTTTTATGATATTGGGCTCTGACTTTAATACAGAATTACTTACAACAACAGGCTCTGGTTTACATGTACCTAGGGCCATGGAGGCGACAAATGTAATCGTTGTAGTAACCATTGCAACTAATCCAGCTTCTAATATTCTGTATATCATAAGAAACAGTAAGAAACACGTTAAATATTTCCACTTTAATAAATGAGCATTTATTAAAAATAACATTTTACAAGAATTCTTCAAATTCGACTATTAGTTTTCATACAGATTCTAGCAGTTAATTGCACTAGATACACTTAGATAACTACTATTAAGTTGATTTGTGTAATTTAGATCAACAATTCTGCCACATATTGCACGCTGTGTAATTATGTCATAGAATTTCGAAACGTTTGGTAACAGTTACTTTGTACGATAGTGTTTGGTGTTGACATGCTTCATTCTGTACACTGTTAACCACTTGTTGAGGTGATTGAACACCGCTCCAAACACACCTCCCACTATACCCATCAGGATAAAAATGATTAGATCTACAGCTGTCCATAACCGACAGGTACCATTAGTTTTATCATCCTCCGAACACTGCAATTATAGTAAAAGTGAAACATGCATATCAGGAATAGCCACAGTCAGAAAACAGATTCCCCACACAGACTCAAAGGGTGAGAGGAAAAGAGAGCGTGGTTTTATAAAAATATCAATTTCAAATAAAACACCACAAACAATGAAAAGAGAACCCTAGGGGTTACCGCCTTGGATCGGTCATAGGCAAAACTATATGCCAATAACTTTAAATACCAGGTTCGAGGGTGCTACAACCTCACAAGTGTTCGCACAGGTTCTCATATGAACAAACGAACACAAGATGTCTTGGCGGATAAGCTCCAATCCACACAACAACCAACATACAGAAACCACTTCCTCCTTCACAAAAAAACGAAAATAGTAACTAGTTTATTTGTGTGATTATACAAAAGATACATTCTTGAAATGAATGAAACAACACCGAAATTCCTATTGGTATGGAATAGATGAAAAAGGAACTTGGAAATTCGACGAACACAACAAATATGAAAATATTGCAGGCTCGGTTTGATTGAACATGGAAGAAAACTTTATATAATGAGTAGCTTTCATATATGTTATGTGACACTTCTTAAAAATCAAGTCACGTGACAGAAGTCATGATATTTCCTCATCCATCAACACTGCATATGTCTAAAGCAAGTCACGTGTCATGGCATTATTGTTCGAAAAAAAGTTAAGGTATTGCTCGGTTCGTCATTGCTTTGTCATAGACAAAACAAAAGTATCAAAATCTCTATAACGGCAAAATGCAGATCAATAAAACTTTGCACAAACCAATGATATTAATATATGTTTAATTCACATAACTAAGAAAGGTTTGAACAGTAAAGAAAAATAGTCAGACCTTAAAACAACCTAACATTCTATTCACTTTATCACAAAAACGAAGCAACACTAAACATCAATTAAAATGTCTTCATGAGTAATGAGTTACTGACAACAATATCTAGGGTCGTTTGGTCTAAAAATTGTATACAATCTGAGTAATTTGTAAAAGTGTGATTGACCTTTAATTTCCTGGTCGCGAAAATGGATGACCAAAAAATAAAAATGTTGATTTCTCTCACCATACTTGAAAGTGTTTTTCAAGGAGATTAGATAACGTTTTCAGTATCATTTCGCGTACGCTGGCATTTGAATTGTTGTTTTGTGTCACTTATATCATTGATTTGTGAAAAGTTTGGTGGAACTGCATTGTGCCGTTTTAGAAATTTTGATATTTTCTTTTTTGTCTATGACAAAGCAAAGACAAACGTAGTAATGTCTTTAATTACAGCTTAAAGAATCGACCTTTGATAATTCATTTGTTCCCTTATGAAATCAGATCGATCTTCAGGCTTTACCGCTACATAATTAACTCACCTTAAAAACGCCGAAGTTGATCAGACCAGGTGAGTAAAATGATCCCCATGCAGTGTAGTCCATTCCACTCTTGAAGAAATTTAGTGTAAATGTTGCAGCCATAGAGCAGAAAAACTGGCAAAAGTAAGTCAGAATTATTGTCCGAGCTTTGAAGGGTTTATGGTGATATATGAAAACTGACAGAAATGACGACTAGTCACATGTATGCAAAATAAACAACATTATTTTGTTATCACATAAGCAAAAGTTAATACGAAGTAAAATGTAGTGGAGCCAAGCAGGCTAATAGAGGAAGAATTTGAAATTAAATTCTGGATCGATTATAATAATGATCCCTTTACCTTACACCTGAGAATTATTGACTATAATCTAAAACTTCTAATATATCTAAATGTTGTTTTTCTTTAAGTCAAAGTGTTTCTTACCGTTCTCCATGTAAGCTTTTGGTTCCAAAAAGAACATCCTTCTTCCAAGCTAAACAGTACACCGCCAATAGGAGCACCAAAGGCAGCTGGAAATTTAGGCACAAGCTTTAAATTTAATATAAAGCGTTACTTTCAAACAAACATCACGATAGAAAGATTGCATATTATGTTTGATTAAGTATGAATATTAACAAATTATTTTTTATTAAACCTTTAAAAATAGAAAGACCATTGCCAGTTAAATACGACCTGCTGGCTATTCATTTTGGGCATAAAAAGAGGAAAGGCGATAAATAAACACTTATATTTGATATGAAACGTCATATTCTGGGTTTTGGATACTTACCTTTCTGCCAAAAATGGACACTAAAATAAAATCTTTGTACTTTATACTGAAATAGTTGCTGTATGTTTGTACAAAAATGTTTGTCTATCGATCAGTTTCGCTGACAGATGCAGATGGCCTTCTACCATTCCCGTCCCCCTTCTGCTGGCGCACTCTACCTCCGCCATCCCCCAACCCACCGCCTGAATTTGTGAAGACATTCTAACCTGCTACGCCTGCAGCCGCTCCGCCAGAAACAAAATCTCTTTTATCTCTAAAATATAATAGAAATGTCTTATGAGTTAACAAAACATAAGTATATAGTATTTCTAGTTTAGTAATGTGATTATTACAACGTTTTACCATGCCAATTAAAAACTTGAACATTTTGTAATGACTGGCACACAAGCTATAGCAGATTTTAATTTTACGCTGACCGAAAACGGAAATGTATCTGTAAGCAACAACATTTATATTCACCTGTCCGTGCGAAAGAAGTCAAATTTTGATTTCAACCTCTTGAATGATATACTTTGAAACTGAAATAAAAATAGCATGATGATAGATTCAGATATACACGTTTTGGCAGATCACAGTCGATTCTTGATTCTTACTCAATCTGTATGGCTGAAAAGAGTAAAGCAACAAAGGCGAATCCCTGGCAGGCAGTTAGGGCAGGGCAAGACAGGGTAGGCAGGCAGGGCAGGCAATGCAGTACAGGACAGGACATGACAGGGTAAGCAGGCAGACAGGGCAGGACAGGGCAGGACATGACTGGGTAGGTAGGCAGGCAGGCAGGCGGGCGGGCGGGCTCTTTTTAAGTTTGTCTGTTTGTCTTTCTTACCTTCTGCATGTAAGTGGATATGAAACAGTTACTTTAAAAGTCTTAACTGTTGCTCTTGCATTTCGTATTTCTTTAAGTACTATTAAAACCATAAATTAATGCTGTCTCTCCGTCTGTCCGTCTGTCTGTCTGTCTGTCTGTTAATAAATATAAAACACTTATTGAGATTATCTAAGAAAAATCCTATTACGTTGCGAAAATGCTCTGTGTTTACGTGTGAGTAGATTAAGTTTTGTAAATTGTACTACAAACGCTTTTAGAAGCAGGATAGAAAGTGGACATAATATTACACACAGAAAACAACAGAATATAAACACTCATCAGTTGCAAGTTGTCGTCTGTAAATCATGTTAATGCTTCTTTCAAATTAATTCGTAAGAGAGAGTTTACAGTGTACTTTACAAATAGTTTCCACAATCACATAAGCTTTGCCAATACGTTGTGACACGTTGAAACATGCATCTATTTTAATGTGACAAATTTACATGATGATTTTTTCATGAATATAAAGTTAGTTCCCGTTTCCTTATTCCTTTTTCAGCGTTAAGTTGGTTCCTGTTTCCCGTTTCCTTTTTCGAAAAAGGAATAGGGAACTGATACATACAGTTCCCGTTTCCCGGTTCCTTATTCCTTTTTCAGCGTTAAGTTGGTTCCTGTTTCCCGTTTCCTTTTTCCTTTTTCGAAAAAGGAATAGGGAACTGATACATACAGTTCCCGTTTCCCGGTTCCTTATTCCATTTTCACCGTTAAGTTGGTTCCTGTTTCCCGTTTCCTTTTTCGCTCAAAATCCACAAGTGATTATTGTGAACGGGCATACATTCGCGCTATTATATTTTTCTATCTAGAAATAATATAACATGGTGCAATTCCGCCGAGTCTTAAATTCGCGCATTTTTCCTAGCGCGAAAAACCCGAATGCATGTATAGTAAACATTTACGTTTTCCAAGAATTCTCCAGAATCTCCTTTTTCGAATCTGAATAATGAATAAGGAACCAGTTCCCGTTTCCTTATTCGTATCTGAATAAGGAATAAGGAACCAGTTCCCGTTTCCTTATTCGAGCGAATAAGGAACTGGGAAATATAATCAAATGTAGTTGATTGTTTGTTTTCTCCGAACAGCTTCTAGATAAAACGGGTTGTTATGAACAAGGGGGAGATAACTTTAACAATGATTGATAATGTGTGTATGAAATCTGTACAAAAACCTCAGTTCCTTTTTCGAATCTGAATAAGGAATAAGGAACAAGTTCCCGTTTCCTTATTCGAATCTGAATAAGGAATAAGGAACCAGTTCCCGTTTCCTTATTCGAGCGAATAAGGAACTGGCAAATATAATGAAATGTAGTTGATTGTTTGTTTTCTCCGAACAGTTTCTAGATAAAGCCCGTTGTTATGAACCAGGGGGAGATAACTTCAACAATGATTTATAATGTGTGTATGAAATCTGTACAAAAACTTCAGTTCCTTATTCGAGCGAATAAGGAACTGGGAAATATAATGAAATGTAGGTGAATATTTGTTTTCTACGAGCAGTTTCCACAATCACATAAGCTTTGCCAATACGTTGTGACACGTTGAAACATGTATCTATTTTAATGTGACAAATTTACATGATGATTTTTTAATGAAT